>JAODAG010315563.1:0-12144 GCA_027574785.1 Orphnurgus asper | reverse complement strand
GAATAAAAAGCTCTCAGTGTGTGGTTCACACAAAGGAGGGGTGTGTCAGTGTGTACTTGCGATAACTCATTCAGCAATTCCATTATTTCTATGGTCTAAAAGGATACTCTGACACCTTATTTTGTATTAGTTTGATATGGGTGCTGGAAAGTCTCGAGAGTCGTGCACTTGGTGCTTGCAAATACGCAAACAGCCAAACCCCGTAACCGGCTGATTATCATGGTTGCTTTTGTTCACAGTGCGGCCATTGTGCTGCGAGTAAATACCAAAAAGCATGTACAGTACACTTGTGCAGGGGGGCCCGATATACTAGCGTTTCTCTTTAAAAAAAGAAGAGCTGGGAAAAGTATTAAGGAGAGTCTTGATTTGCTGGTACCAAATACAGTACGTAGGTGATAGCTAGACAAAATAAATGCAATGCAAAACTAGAAAGAGCTAAGATGGTATATGTTGGCATGCATGCAAACTAGTGGTGTCATTGTTCAACGTCTATACGTTAAAACAAATGTACGATATTAATGTTTTCAATTTTGGCAAAAGTGAAACATGTCATGCAACTTTAACCCCCCCCCAAAGTAATGGAAAATATTCTGCTGAAATCACAACATAAGCTATACGCCGTCGATCGACTGTGATCGACAAAAGACGACCCCAGGTGGGATGAAGAAAGCGATCCAGTTGGTGACTCCCCCGTACGTAGGCTTGTGATGCAGCAGGATCGATGTGTAGTGGCTCGATCAAAAATTGTTCCCCTGATGGTGGTGCTTACCTGTCTGACAACGATGCCTCCGGCAGACATGGGCTGGTTGGTGATTACAGTGGTCGTGGTCATGTTGCTTTGCATTACTAAAATTGAAAAATAAAGACGTAATTATTCCATTGAATTATACTATATAAATACAAAATGTACCTGAAATACGCACACGATTAAAGTGAAGGAATAGTCGTCGCGTAGCGTCAAAACTATTTTAAGACCAATGTAGTAGCTAGCACTTTTATGATTAAGGAACAACTCACTACTTCTATGATTATAATACCAAATTAGTATTTTTTATCATGAAAACCAACATATAGCCTACACTACTATTAAAACCAAAACCAAACTAATAATTTTATGTTTATTACAAGTATACAATACAAGTATACATTACCATGATATACCATGCTTATGTATAGTACTTTAATATGATTAAAGACTAAGTATACAATACTTGTTAGTATACAATACAATGATAGACATGCTTAGTCTAGTACTTTAATAAGATTAAAGAGCAACATGTACACTACAATTAAAAACCAAACTAATAAATTTATGTTTACTACAAGTATATACAATACTTGTAAGTATACAATACAATGATAGATCATGTTATTACTAGTACTTTAATATGATTAAAGACCAACATGTACACTAAAAACCAAACTAATAAATTTATGTTTATTACAAGTATATACAATACTTGTAAGTATACGATACAATGATAGATCATGCTTAGTACTAGTACTTTAATATGATTAAAGACCAACATGTACACTAAAAACAAATCTAATAATTTTATGTTCATTACAAGTATACAATACAATGATAGACCATGCTTAGTACTATATAGTACTTTAATATGATTAAAGACCAACATGTACACTACAATTAATAGATAGATTTTTAGTATAATATATTCACAATATCTTTTTAGTATAATATACTATGTATTAAAGTATTCTACTGCAAAGATGTTTATAGTTCCATTCTTATAGTAGAAGATATACATGCAGTAACAGCAGTTTGCTACATTATGATTGATTTTGCAACATTTGATCAAACATACTGACGATCTACTTGATAAGTTGTAAATCTGCACTTTTAACCATGATGATCGAATCTAAATTTTTGTTTTGTTTATTATAAGGTATGGTTTAAATAAACCTCTTGTGAGTGCCATGGAGATGTATATACAGGTCCCTCTTATACGTTGGGATATGGTTGGTCACGATGACAACTAGCTACCCTCAAAACTCCTTCAAACAAACATCACTGCATAGGCTATTATGCATATACATAGTCATGTATCAATTGTATTAAGTTACATGATCTTCCCATGTAGAGCTAGCTAGGGCAGATAAGGCCAAGCAGTATACACACATATAGATAGGTGCAGGTATACAGTAGGAGCCTATATATGGTGGTTAATAAAACGAGCCAGGCAACATTTGGGCAATGTTGGAAATTTACTGTCGTTTAATAAGAGTCTTAGTTCTGTTTTAATTAGTTCGTTTGCGGGGTGGATCGACAATGAAGCGAGTGTAAAAAAAAGAATTTCTGCTGACCTCGTGTGTCAACGTAGACTGAATGGTTCATAACCATTTGCGGGAATGACAACCTAAGTGTATTGCAGAAAAGTGTACTAAATTTCCAAACATTAGATATCTCAAGAATGGAACAAGTTAGTTGGATTTTGTTTACTGGATCAATTTATAACAAAACTGCTGGGTATGTTTCTCTAATTATGACACAAAATTATGTCAAGTTGTTTTTACTTATTATAAGTTATACCTTTGAGTTGACCAACCAAAAAAATGATACCTAGATGACCTTTGACCTCAAATTCCAGAACACCCCATAGGAAGCACTATTCCATGATCAAGTTATTTCTACAGAAGAGAATCAAGATCCAGAGCATTTTCAGATGATCTCAGTTGACCCCTAAAATGACCACAGTGTTACAAAGAATTCCTGCACATCATTATGCACAGTCCTATTTTCCAGGTTTCATTAAAATCCATGCATCACAGCATAATTCAGGCAGATTGGAGAAATGTGAACACATGGAGAGATATATATTGTAGACAGGCTCAAAATAATTGAAGCTATAGAATAAATAAAGGAAAAATAAAACCTGAACTGCTGCTTCAAGTAGGAAGTATATGTCTCCTATACTGATAGAAAATATCAATATACTTAAAGAAAATAGTTACATCATTCATTCACATCGATTCCAAGACAAAAATAGTCAATCCTAACTATTGTGTGGTAAAGATTTGCGAATATCCATAACCGTCAGAGACCAAAACTATCACAAGATTTTGTTTATTTTGGCATAGGCCTAAAATATTGTATACAGCACTAGTTAGTCTTACCAGAGTTGTTATTTAGAAGGATACTACTCTCTTTCAAACTAACTCAGTATACCGACAGTAATCCGTTATTGCTTTCCGGCCAGGAATGCAATTATGCATGAAGCTGATTACAATCAGGTACAATGCCTCCCGCCATCTGCTACTGTTTGTGGCGGTCAGAAGACAGGATTCTACAATACAACTTATATTGCCAGTCGTTTTCTGCTTATTCAAAATTAAAAATGTTGACGTGATTCGACACCCTATTCACTATAGCTATAAGGAGGTGGTAGTCTACAACTTTCTGTTCATCAATATTGCTACAACAATAGTAGGAAAACTTGGAATCTTCCATAATTTGCATGGAAATCATCCCAGTTTTAGTAGTTCTAGTAGTTTGTTGAAGCATAAAAGTTAAACTTTTAGGTTTAAAGTTTCCAGGCAAGGTCAATTTGTTTTGAGGGCAACAGGATAATCAAAGGTTGTAAAGACTTTGCTGTAAAATATTGTAACTAGGACTCCAGGTTGTTGTTCAGGCCAATTAACTGGGTGGTCGTTAATAACAGGTTTTTTTTTAACTACTACCTTCTCTTTCTAAATTTCTGTCAAGGCATCTCTGTCAAAATGCAGTCAGTCACTTTTATATAATTCATGACTACATCCCAGGCTATACCAAGGTCCATAAACATTAATGCAGCTGTTGATTAGTTTTTATTTTAGTGGCCGATTGAGTAGAAGAAATCATTTAAAAAGGCATTAGCTATGGTTAGATTATCAGTGTGTAATGGGGATGCAGTGTATATATTGATGCAGTGATATTCTTTTACTATGTATTACTTCAGAGATACACATCTGCCATGTGCCACCTGCTTTTATTTTATTTTATTAGCTTGCAAGGTGCCCCGAGATCTACTGCAAGCCCAAGCCTAAATTGTACATGACGTTTAAATTGCTTGCATTTAACTGAAACCATTAATTGCTTTGCATCCATTGCCACCAGCTGCAGGGCATGAATAATATAGGTGTCAATTAACTGTCTATTATTTACAATTAACTGCATGTCCTTGTCCTTAACTTGCAATTGTTGCTATAACTGATACATATGACAGATTTATGCTTCAATATCATATTTTAACATCAAATGTTGCTTTACTTTTTTTAGGGTTTTTATTTATGTACTAAATACTATACATTTATGTTAATTATTTATCTATGCTATGCGGCTGTAAGATGTCCCGCAGTTGGTGTGACAGACCTATTGTGGTTGTGTGATTCAATCTGCATGTTCAATCTATAGTACAGTGTCATACCAGTGTGATGTGTGCTTCGATTGGTTTTACAGTGCAGTGACGTAAGGCTATTGGCGTTGGGTGAATCGATCGGTTCGACAGAGCAGTGTAAGAATCGACTATCGGTGTTGTACGCTTACAATCTGTTCTGCAGTGCAGAGTGAGATTACTGGTGTGGCGTTCAGTACAGTTGGGAGAGGGGGATGGCATGTTGCTATATTCCTCTCCATCTGTTGCGAGCATGCTTAACATGGAGCTAGCGTTGAGGGGGGTGTAGTGTTTCGATTCTCACACATTTCTTGCAAGCAGTTTGCACTCGCCGCCGCCGTCAGAGATGCCAGAATTCATCATCCATGGTTCCCAATCCCCCACCCACTTGAAAACACAGTCCTAAAACATCGTCCCTATAATGGCTATCATTTACCAACTCAATCTCATGGTAGTCTGGTACTCTGGTGGGTCATTACCCAGTAACCCACTCTGTCCTCAGCTATTCCAAGGGATATGCTTATGTTGATTACAAAGCTTGGATCAGGAGGTCAGATTCCTAACGGAATGCCACCCAACCTTTCATCTGGTATTCAATTTGTTAAAGATCATCAGCTAGAAGTACAGTAGCACTATTCAACATACAGAGACAAACAATCAGAGACACTGCCTTAGTGTTACGCTCTATGCAGTCTATGACTATACTTTTCAGATTTAAAATCCAGTGACCAGAGTCCCAAGCTTTCAATAACAGAAAATTTAATATACTTATTAGGTTGGGCTAAACAAAGGCTACCCTGCATGGAGAAAAAAGTCAACTGCAATAACACCCACCAGGTCAATAGGTCAACTTGCCCAGGGTCTTAATTTATAAAAGAGCTGCAGCACTGTGCACCTATAAACTGGAAGCCCCAAACATTTTTGCAAACTACTGTACTACTAGTAGGTTAAACCAGCATATTGCACTTGGAAAAAAAATATAAAAAAGAATCAACATAACACACTCATTCCTAGTGGTGGTGTTTTGATAGTATGGAATAAACTTAAGGATAAAATATGCCAAAGTAGGAACATCTCTGTCCTTTGCAGGGACGTCAGTAGAGGTTGGTCAAAATAACGATGATAGTTGGAAAATCAGAGCTACCAGTTGGAATTTCTGATATCTCACTCGTGCCAGTTTTCCAGCTAATCAAGTTATTCATTTTTCCCTGATAAAATTATTGTCCAGTTTGACACAGTTCGTGTCATGCGACTTTCAAAATTTTTTTTTTTCTAAACCTTACGTGCAGATATAGGACCCGACTATCACTGTAGTATCCTACCATTCCGGCCGTGTACGGACAACGGTGCGTAATACAACATTTTGCTATATGGAAATGATCCCTATGTTGGGGAGAGTGCATTCAAAGAATATACTAACGGAGGTCTCAAAATTAGCCAATCACAGGCGGTAAACAGCTTTGTAGAGGATCTTGTCATGGCCCATTCTTTTTCTCTTTGAATAATTTTCAAAACCCTGGTGCCAACACTCAGTTGGAAAAAATCCATCCAGTTGGAATTTCAGCACCCCACACTGCCCCCAATCATCTGGCCCTAGCTATAATCTAAACCGTGGATGGTTATACCAGGGAGTTGTTATTTAGAAGATACAACAGTTTCGACCAGCCTTAATCTCGTCAATATAGCCACTTAACATGTTTGGTTGATTTGATTCCTTGATTGACAGTTCTGTTGTTGGTCCAGTTCTCTTCCTCAAGTGTTTCTTTTCACATATAACATAACAACTGAACAATAACTTCAAATTAACAATGGTTTGTTGTCCAACTGTGTACCGACAGATGTTACGACCACATTCGACATTTAATAAAAACGACTGGTCTACATTCTTTAATTTAATTACACCTCTCGTTCAAGCATAACCTTGAAATGAACGGTTACATATTAAGACTTCTAACTGGCATTATTTCCACACAAATTACGGAAGATTCCGAAGTTTTCCTACGATTGTTGTAGGAATATTGATGAACAGACATATTAAACTACCACCTCCTTATAGCGAATAGGGTGTCGAATGGCATCGAAAATTTTGAATAAGCAGAAAACGACTGGCAATATAAGATGTATTGTAGAATCTGGTCTTCTGATCGCCTCGAACTATAACAGACGACGGGAGGCGTTGTGCCTGATAGTAAACAGCTTTCAGTACAATTGCATTCCTGGCCGAGAAACAATAAGGATTACTGTCGGTACTGAATTAGTTTGAAATAGAGAGTAGTATTTATTGTGACTCCTTCTAAATAACAACTCCCTGGTTATGCTGAGATTTGTTAGTAACATATTTTGGGGTAAAATGTTTGGAATTTGTCTCAAATGTTGGCCTATCGGAAACGTAAAATAAAATGATTCCGTTTAAACGATATTATCAATAATCGCGTACTAGCGATTTTCTTATAAATATCCCCTCTGCGAAGGTCATTTATATAAACATGATAATACGTACCTTATGGTTCTTTAAGCTCTGCACATTATCTGGGCAAAGTTTTGTCACGATTGGAACACTATCCAAATACAGTTTAACTTTTATGACCAAATTTTTCCCTTGCATTTATTTACAGTTACAGTATGCAAGAATGCTCTTCAAGGTGGTTTACAAGCAGGTTTACAAGCTTTTTACAGTTTATTGGAATGACTGAAGTTGATATTATAGCTCGTGATTCACTGAGATAAAGTAAATCTAAGATTCGTCAGTTCAAATTCTACGAACGCAACTCTTTGTGTGCGTTGTGGGATTTGGCATAAACGTGAAGTGGCAAACGGCCAATTAAACCTCCACCAATCCAGAAATAGAAGTTTCCTACTCTTCTGCAGGGAGGGTTAAAACCACCAGGTAATACGATGTGTATCGTAGGCTAAAAAGTATGACAGGCCTAGCTGCAGCACAGTATAATTATATTGTTGACTATATTGCGATATCAAAACAGTTGAAAATGAAATAAACCTCAAACTACTGTAAAGAGTATAGACGTGAAGAAATTTATATTATTGTTGACCCCACAAGATAATGGACTAGCCCAAATATGAATTCTGTTGCGGTGCACAGACTTCACGAATAACGAAAACCGCAAGTATTGGGAACTCACAATGCCATGTATTCACTTCCAAAAATTGCCTGGTTTAAAGGGAAAAGGAATCCATATGGCAACTGATTAAATAACGGAAATTCGCAGGCGGCACCAAAGCTGCACCGGAAATGACAACTACAGCCCTGAGGTACATTACGGGTCACCCAGACCGCGGCGCCCTGGTCGAAAAAGTAAAGACTCCGACAGCCACCGGGGTCCATCCACAGTCGCCATGGACGGGTTGTATATATGAGTCTAAGGGGGCTGGCTTCCTCTAATTTGCTAAATGATCTAAAATTTAAACCAACGTCGGAAGATCCTGGAACGTACGTTCGCATCATGTGTTTTACGACGAGGGATGGGAAATTTACCGTTCGTTGGGGGGGGGGGTCAGGTACGTCCAATTGACATCGAGATGTGCTCGATCTTTGTGACAATCGACATTGTCCAATTACAGTAGTTTCCGCAAAACAAATCCTTCTGTCCATGTTGCGATTAATGTTAAAACATGACCACTGACAATGAAACTAGTGAAAACATCTAGCGTGGCATGAAACATCGCGCCGTGAATAAAACTAACGCACAATATTTCGCAATCAATCAAGAATATTGAATTTATCTAAAGAGCTCACAAAGTACCTTATACTCTTACAATTATATTTTACTCTGTGTGTGTGTGTTTGTGTGTCAGGATCCAACAATTGCCATAGCAGCCCTTTGCAAACAAACTCATGATTTATCATTTATCGTTGTTTTGGCAGGCAATCATTTATAAAGAATTATAACAAAACTTAAATACAAGTCTATGTATATAGAAGGGAAGTTCCACCCTCATCCAAAGGCAGTAATATTACCAACATTAATAATAATAATAACAATACAGTAATACCGTGGGTTTGCCAGGCTCAATAGCAACAGCCTTGGGCAAAACACCAGTGGAAATGTTAGTTCTACAACACTGAGCAGCTATTGTTGACTTGCATGGCATCTATTATACATTAAATTAAAAAAAAAAGCGCTAAACCGAGGTTCATAAAAACGGTGGCTTTTCCGCATTTTGCCGGTGTCACTTGTGGTATACTGAATTAATGTAGTTGGGTTTGCAGCTAGCTAACCGGGTTATAGCTGCAGGGATCATGAAAGCATGTCGTCATGATAAATGTATACTCTTCACCACCGTTTCTGAACATTTGTTTGCCCGGTGCCGCATATGGGGTGAATACTACTACATTCGCACATACAATAACAACATGTTCTCCAGCCTAGTTAACATAATAATAAATTGTGAACCATTCCCAGCTGCACTATCCAATGCATGATGAGTTGTTACACACAATGGTACTAGTACTACGCTTAACAACGATAATCCACACAGTATAATGGTACCAGCGTAGCTTTCGCCAGTAGTAATAATATCGTTGCTACCCGGAGGGTGCAGAATCATAGCTAACATTTTGTGTGTTAACCAGCCTGTTATCTTGAAGGTTGAAGCAGGGCGCTGCCACTAGAGAGTCCATGCAGGGAGCTTAGCTGCCTCTAGTGGTGGCCAGCGATCCCTCTGGAGTTGAAGGAGCATGGTGCAGCACACAAATAAATAACTAGTACATTGGATAGAAAGCACTCCCTAACGACAAATTACTTGGTCTTCTTTTTTTTAAGAAAACCCTCCCAAACGGAAAGAACCTGGGAGGCTAAACCAAACTGCAAACGGCAGCATAATTATGCCGCGGCACGGCTTCAAAAGCCAATTGACCAACTTCTCAGCCCCCAGTCCTATTTCGATTGGACTGGCACTAAAGATCATTGGGCGGGTGTAGTGCCACATAAAGTGTAGCCTGGCACGGCTCTGTTGGAAGACATTACCCCCACCATTTAACCAGTCCTTTACACAACAGATATTACTACACAGGACTCTCGCCGGAGCGAGAAAGGGACAAATTAACTCGCGGTTGCGGAGAAGAAGACGGAAAAAACCACAGCACGTACCATTATAAATTTTAATTTATAATGGAGTAAATTCAGCATTTTCCTATCATCGAAATAATAAATGTTCAAATTATACCACTTACCTAACTATGTTATACTAGAGGATTCGGAACAGTTAAGTCGTTGGCAGGCTTCGTTTAATTAGGTCTCTTTCCAACTCAGTTTGATCAGACTTAACTGTCCACGCTACCAAGTGAGTGTTAAATTTAGTACTAGTATGATAATTACTACACTACCGTCCCTCGCCGCAATGGTCCGTTACCTACCCGCTAAGTGGGGTAAATATATAATAATAAATTGATGTTGTAAGTTTAAATTGTGCTCTGATTGGACGAGATTCACTTACCTCCCCACGTATTTAATATTTATGACCGTTTCCGTGATCTGATTGGACGAAAATGGTCATAATATAGGTTAGGCACACACACACAGGGGGGTGGAGCTACCGTCATGTGAGTAATGTGGTGTCTGGCCCAAAAAGAACTATATTATAGGTCAGAGTGACGGCGCAGAATGATACAACTTGGTGCGCTTGATATTCATTAAGTCCAGAAAGAGCAATTTTCAACTTGTAGTTGGACGAATCGTTGAGTCATATCGGACATGGCATCACGAGGCGCCTCAGACACAAGTAATCATCTGCTTGAACGAAATCGACATTTTTGACAGGTTTTTTTGTTTGTTCTCTTCTTCACATGTGCCGATCAATGTTCGTCCAAGGGGATCACGAGAAACTGTTTATGTCAATATCATGGTTTCCCGGGCGGCCGCATCCACAAATATACATGAATTTCCTGCCAATCAGATACATTCGGAGACATAGTCCGTTTCTCATTCAATGATCTCCACAATCGATTATATGAGAACATTGAATATATGTGGACACGGACACAACCAAACAACACGATCTGTTTCCTGGTTGAGAATTATATGTACCGTATGTACGATCACTTCAGAAACACATGCGGACAAATGCACGTTTATCAGAGCATACGTATTACTGGTACAATATACCAATGTACTGCGTACCTTTCAAAGGCCAATTCCGTTTCCGACTGACATGATTAACATTCATAATCAATGTGGGCAACATAGCAAAGATTGTTATAAAAAAAAGAGGAATTAAAAGTCAATGAACTACAATATACTCTATTTTTAGACACATTTCAGCGAGAAAGGAAGCGCAAAATTACCACATGATTTAACAGCCCGAACGAATATTCTGGCGCAAACCCAAAAGAGCCAAATATCTGGCAGTTGGCGTCAAAATCGCAATTCTGGCAACCCTGCCCTATGGTGCGCCTACATGCGAGGACTTCGTCCAATCAGATCACGAGAAAGTTATGACCATATGGCATTTGAATCGTACCGGTACATATTATTTCGATTTCATACCGTTCTGGCGTGTTAGGCGAAGCGATATGATATAGGCCTAAGTAGATATTCAGACTCGATTCTAGGCGCACTGTAGCGGTATACGTTGATATATATATATACGTCTACATAATAACCATGTGACAACTAAAGGCATTTTGGGGTCTACACGCAAAAGGTAATGCAAAACATAAACAGAAGATTCGCCATTTTCCACCTCAATTTTTGTAACTTCTTCAGGATGGATACAAAATATTGTCAATTAATCTTTTTTGGATTTTGGATTCCAAGTCCTAAGGTTTATAGTAGTTATAAGGCAAGTTCTTCCTTCCACTTGAAAATTTTGCTGACGTAACAGAAAAATCTAAACACAGCGTTTTACTATAAATTAACTTTTTCATGGACATCTAAATGTTGAATATGATAATAATATACATTTTCAGAGAAGAGACCAATTACGGTATATTGCTCGGCGGTCCTCATTTGTATGTACAGGTAAAGAATTAGGCTACAGAAAAAATCCAACTATCAAATATTCCATTTATTGCCAATAAGCTTCGAAATAAATATACAAATTTCCTGCCAACATGATCTTGATACTGCTGTGGTTTATGTGCTATTTACATGATGGTACATTATGAACCTAATATATTGGAGTCGCCGTGCGGTGACAGTGTTTATAGAATATCGCTGGCTTTTAATGCCACGCTAGCTTTTAGAGCTAATGATATACGGTATACAAGGGAAAACTGTCCACGGGTTTAAAAATTTTAACCGAAAAATTGTTGTCAAAAGCAACCGATATTTAAAAAGTTTGACGTACCAAAAAAAACCCAGAGCCTCATGTCTGTTGGTGCGACCATAATAGGAGAATGTAGTGTTTTATATACTACGGTACCGTACTGAGCATGACAGAGGACACGATGATACCCCACCCCCCCCCCCACAACACCTTGCACAAATGTCTGCTGAGTTTAGTGATATTTACTACGGTAAGTATAAGAGACATGGTTTTAACTTCTTATCTGCCCTATATGATATGCGAAAATAAATAGAAGTCTAAATTATAATTAAATTATAATTAATTAAAAATAGAATTCTAATACCGTGCGATCCGAAGCGGAACGAATTATTTTTGGCAGTCAGGCTTATGAGGCTATAGACGAAAATATGATAATAAAGCTGACTGACTTTCGAGATTTTGGCAGAATGTGATCAAACGGTGCAACGTTTGGGGTGTGACTCACCCACCACATGGTTTACCCCCCCAG
>JAODAG010315552.1:0-10655 GCA_027574785.1 Orphnurgus asper | reverse complement strand
TTGTAGAGTACAAAATAAAGTACATATGGTGCGAAAATTGGGAGGATTTAAGACGATTTAAAATACTTTCAGTAATTCAGTAATTAGTGATCCTCCAAAGCAGTTCTTAGGGGTTGGGTGTACATGCCGTAAACGTTCTCCTCTCCTAGCTCAAAATCTAAAAGGTCCTAGTATGGATACGGTTCCACTCGGACTGTCCAAGAGTGTCAGCTTTCATAAGAGGGGCGTGCCATATATGTCAGTTGTCTCCTTCTACATGTCTGGGGCGATCACATGAAATAACAAACTTAGTGTGTAAGTCAATGGAGCAATTAATTATGGTGTGTACGGTACCTTCGAGGAAGGAGTCAGATGTTGCATGGCAAAGACTCCAACATGCCCAGGAGGGCGGACTATAATTTCAAGCAGGGGGCTGTGCTGAACAAGCCATGCATGGGGATTGAACAGGCAACATTTGGACTAAATAATCCCTTAAGAAAATATAAAGAAATTTGCTGGGGGTAAAAACAATTAATAATAATAATTCATAGTTTGTATAAACTTCTATCCATGTATTATTTCAACGACTAAAAAAAAATATGAAAGCCCGAACCAAACGAATCAATATTTACAAACTTAATTGTCACATGGATACATGTTTTATACGTTATGAGTTATAATTCTGGTAATCGATCCACGCGAAATTTGGATAAAAAACCACAGGTATTTCTTATACGACTGTTTTAGGAAATACCTCTCCGCTGACTGTGAAGATCGCGGTTGACCGCCGGCTTGAACAAACCTTCAGTATGTATATTCGACCTATTCAAAGGCTAACGATTAGCCTGGCAGGCTGCATGTGTAAAGTATATACCTGTCCCCCACCTGATTGATCCTGCAGGACACTACCTTTTTTTACTTCCCAACCGACGCCGGTAGACTGGCGCGGTGAGTGTACCTTAGTAACGTTTGACCACTCTCTCAAATACCAAGGGAGGTATGGAAAACAACTATATACATATATATACATAATTCATTCACGAAACCACTAAACCGAACCCCATTGTAATCCATAGGCGTGACTGAAACCCATTAATAAAGAAAGAACTGTCCCACCCCACCCACCTCAATCACCACCGTTACACAGCCGCTGCGGTAACTGCTTCACGTCACGCTCTGACCTGGAATTGAACCAGGATATACCGTTGGATGATAAAGGGAGCTCTCGAACGTTAAACGTTAAAACCAGGTGAAATAACTTTTCTTTTTTATCAAGTTATACAACCATACTGAAAACGATATCAATGAACTCACTTTGATGGTGCCGCATTGACACATACTACCGTTGTTTGGTTTTTAGAGCCCAGGTTTCTTGAACAAATAAAACGCCTTATAATATATCTTGCAAATGGTGTAAGTTTCATACAATGTAACATTCTGCCGGTAAGAATTACAAGTACCGACAACCTTAATTAATATAGTATATGTACACGTGTATGTAGATGGTAGCCTACACCTAGCCTATATATATGTACATCACGTAAGACCACCTCAAATATAGTATGTGTACAAGTGTATGTAGATACTAGCCTATTCCCTAACCTATACACGTGTACCTTTACTTTATTTGAGGTGGTCTTACAATGAATCACATATCCTTCTGCAGTCGGCATCTTGGAAAGCATTATATCGTCATTTCAATTTCCTTCGACACACAATTATACTAGTAATTGCGTATCGTGATTAGGTATGTGATTCTCAGTGACATCCATCTTTGGCAATGGCATAGTACAGAACGTCAAGATGCAAAACTTTATGCATTAGCCCAGCCTCTTTGAATACCACAACCTTTTCAAAATTTCTGTATTTACTTTTTTGTTGTAAGTTTTACTTTAGAATTGTCTGCACACAAAATACGACAATTATAGCGTAGAAACGCACAGTTCTTGTCCGTATATAATATTCCAAAACTCAGCAGAAAGTTGAACCGACTTGAAAGTTTTACATCCAGTCGCCTCCTCCGGCCGGGGCGAGGTCGCCAATTGGAGTATTAACTGCGTTAAAGCGCGCCTCGTTTTGCCGGGCCCTTCCTGGCGCCGTCGGTCCGTCGGACTTCCCCCACAGGAGGTAGAAGAGCCCTTCCAGCACGAAGACGATCAGGCTGCCGCCTATCCCGATGAGCACAAGGTAATAGACTCCTTGAAGGTCGTGGACACCTAACGACTTTCGGACGCTTTCCTTGAAGTAGCTGGTGTCGGCGCACGAGAGGTGGTCGCTGTACTGCCTGTTGACGATCTCGTCTATGACCCCGCGGTTCCGCAGTACGTTGATCGCGTAGGTCAACTGATCCCGAAGCGGCGACCCGGATGCGGTCGCGAATGCGAACGTCAAATTGCCGAGGTTATTCGCCGTTATGTACAGTTGGCAGGGCCTCCGGAGGGCGGCGTACTGCAGAATTTTTTCGTCCCCGATCATGGTGAACTTGCCGTCCCATTGTTTCCGCATGCGCAGGACTGCGTCCTCGATCCTGCTCTCGATGAGGTTCAAATCGGAGTTGAGGATCCTGTCGAACACCTCCCGATCGTTGGCGTCGCCGTACCGGTACAGGTCATAGGACGGGCTGCTGCGGATCACGCCAAACTGGAACTGGTCCTGCGAGAGGAGGTCGGATTGATCTCTCACCTTCAGGGCGGTCTTGGAAAATTTGAAGTGCACGTTGAGGTTGTAGAGGTACAGGAAGCTAGTACAGATGGCGAACCAAAACCAGAAGCCCGCGAGTATCCTCAGCGACCAAGATTTCGGCCCCTTGGTGTACCCCTGCCAGAAACCAGTCGAGAGCACGAACAAGAACGCCTCGGGTAAGGTGAACGTCCGCCCGTCGGCCTCGCTCGCCATCTCACGCTTCGACCGGCCCCGCCATTCGTAAGGGTTGAAACGGCCGATGAACCACGCGAGCAGAGAGATAATAATCAGGGCGGCCAGGAGGACAAGCCACGCCGCGGCGGAGAGCGGGTAAGCGACGACGAACGGGTACTCGAAGGTGAAGCTGGGGTGGATCAGGAGTAGCTTGGTGTAGCCGACGTACCAAGGAATGGTGAAGTCGATGTCCTTCTCTCGCGCGTCGTTCACGGCCAGCGATCCCATAATGATGTCAGCGTCCTGAAATAGGAAGGAAAGATGGAGATAACTGTTATATGTCGTACCTAGAGATGACCAGGGAATCATTTGATCCGAGAGTCAGTTTGTGATCCCTTTGATAAATTTTTGTATATCTTGATCATTGAGTTATTATTACTATTGTTATGATCATCATCATCATCATCATCATTATTATTATTATTTTTTTATTATTAATATTATTAATGTTATTATTATTATTATTATTATTTAATCGTAATAAAAAGCTCACAAGTGGCCATAATGAAATCAAGAAAGCTTCTTTTAAGTGACGAGAATATCTATGGCGCGCCTTTTGTGCCATCTCACAGTGACACCGTCCAAACTCACTGTTTTGCCGTCTAAAGTCTTTATGCGTTAAACTCATACGTTCACATCGCTATAAGACTGTTAGGCCTGCAACCGGCTATGCCTGTATATTATACATATGATAGGCCTAGCCTGTCTTTGGTGTTGTCGACGTATAGCATTTTATTTGAGTTCAGACCGCAAGAATGAGATGATTGATGGCACAAAATGCGCTCCGTACATTTCTTCACATCGTTGAGTTCACGCATTGTAACGGTAAGCTGCGACATACGTCGTTGGATCGCTTGTAATTTGCTAGGCTTGATATATACTCCTCTAGTTTATTTCTCTGATTGCAGAGAAACGTTATTCCCAAGATTTGCAATTCCCAAGATTTGCAATGTTGAGGGTCTCACCCCGTCTATTATGTCTCTCGTTGCTCCGTCCCATTCTCCAGTCGATAGATCCAGGTTACCGTACTGTCCTCGGCTCAATTCAAATATCCTGGAAATCACAAGAAGTACTATCATATTATTTTGCTAAGTAAAAAAAAGGGGGCAAGTGTACAACGTCATTCACTACAGGGATCATTCAAAACTAATCCCACTTTAATGTCAGTCAATGTCTTAATCTTGGATGAACAACTCACTGATCTTAACGCCACATTAAATACCAACATCACCTAAACCACATTACGTAATCTGTTGTACACCTATATATTATGGAACGCCAAACGGAACCAAATAAGACGATGTCTTTCGTAAGTATCATGATGGGTATAATAATGTGTGATACATCGCTTATGACGGCTAGTTGGATATACCGATGGTATCAGCCAAGTCCTGACGGTTACGAACTTGTCTCCTATGTTCGGTGGTTAGAACCAGGAATGTGTCAGAGCAAGACAACTCCAGCCTGGGGAGAACTGACCGAATACCCAAATCGCACAAATGCATCACTCACTAAAGGACGACATAGTTCACTCGAAATCCAGATACAGTCAAATAAAAAGAAAGTTGTAGTACTTCACACTGTTTAATTAAGTAAAATTTATTTGTAGAAACCGTTGATCCTGTCTGTAAACTTTCTCAACTATCCGAAGAATCGAAGAATCCGTTTTCAATAGGAACGCAAATGCTATTCAAGGTGGACGACCTGCACCATGTCACCCATTTCGTACCCCCTTCTCCACTCCCCTCTCCACCCAAGCTCATCATCATGCATCCCGTTTGTCATCTTACTTGTAATCGAAAGGAATGCCCATCTCGTCTTCGAACACCTTCTTCACTTCCAGCAGTAGTTCCCAGCTAATGCCCATGTACGGTTCCAAGTCCGAGTTAGTCTTCGCATCTTCATATGGGGGGTTGTACCGGGAATTCTCCTCGCTCTGGTCCATGAAGAATGGGGGCTCCTAAAATATGCAACGGCGACTTTGTTAACCATTGTGTTAATTAAAAAATTATGAATAAGCGATCTACCAGTATCTATATAATGGGTTATTGGAGGGGGGGAAAATAATTATTAGGCAAAGAGGGAGGACACGGTTCGATGTCTTGGTATCACCCTTCCCCCCTCCCATCGATGCGTTTTATTGTGGGTTGTGATGATAAAAAATAAATAATAAAAAACGGGATTGTTGACTTACTATCACCATGACTATTCTGATGAAGCTGGCGTCTGATTGTCTGAATGGTTTCACGTACATTCTCGTTCCGCGCTTCCCTGGCCACTTCTGGCCGCTAGATCTTTCCCAACTCTGGACGTCTTGAACAAACATACCAGCCTACCAAAAGCAAAGCCAAAAGAACAAAAATAGCACTTGTAAACAAATGCGGAATGTTTAAAATAAAGCGTATCAGGAAACTGTGCAGTCTGTTGTTGTTATTATAGCCTGATCACGCGATTAAAAACTTGGCTGGACAGATTGGAACGTTTTATGATAGCCTAGCTAAGACGGGTTGTCCTGTGAAAGACGAAATATTATTGATTCTTGACACTGCCCGAGTCTGCCGATTAATTATTCGGACACATTAAAATAGAACCTCAATCTGCCGGTATTGGTATGTGGGGAAAATGGCCGCTACCATTTCAAGGGTGCAAACAGCTCAGCTGTGCCAGGTCCAGTTGAGGCTGTTAATTAAATCACTCCCTGGGCTTGCGTCATCTAGATGGGAATCAACAGTTTGCCCAACCAGTGAGCCCGATCAGGCGAACGTGACCCCATCTCAGGTTCGACAAAACCTCATCGAGGCCTCTGAAATTATTTTATATAGACTATGAAGTGGTTATTTTTTTTAATCACGGTACGCTGATCAGTCGGTAACGTTACTTTTACCTCATTTTCCGTGTACTTGTCCTTCCCGGAATACATGATGATGGTGTAGTTCGCGCGGTCACCATCATCGTTGAAAGAAACGTCACCGGACGACCCACGAAAGCTCACCTTGAGAAAACCAACGGAAAAGGACGGGCGAAATTATTATATTTTATTCTGCATGTGAGCGGGGGAAAACTTCTTCTTTAATAAAGACAACCGTCCCTTCCCCTCCGTTCACCTCCCACCTGTCCCATTCAATGCAGGCAAATATATATCGTTCGGTGTTCTGTTGTAGTTCTATTACGTCGATTTACTCGGGGGAAAACCGATAGGAATCAGATGCAATCAAATCAGATGAGCTCCATAAAAAAGTGTATATTAATTCTCATGACTTTTGAGTCTTCGGCATTATTTGTATCCGTAGAAATACGTTTATCACGTGACCACTCTCTTTAGATTAGATTTGTTCAATATCAGGATACAGTGCTTCCACCGAGATGATTTTTTTTCCAGTAACCTGTGATAATAACAAGTGCATGGCTACGGTAGGTAACTTAAGTTGTTGATGTTGGTTACGTTTCCACTGTATGCTATTAGCTGAAACATCGCAGGCTGGTTTATCGAAACAACTGCCTCAAAGATCATGCACCTCGAATATAGGGTTCATACATGACTCTGTGTAAGTTAGGGGGTATTATAGGCTACCGTAGTATCTACGGCGTACACATTGACATTCACTATAGTCTGACGTGGTCGTACATGAAATATATACTACCTCAAATATATATAGGATACGGTACATACAAGAGGACGTATGCGGTACATATATACATATTGAGGTAGTCATACATGAAGTACATACCCTTCAAAGTGGTGTAGATAGTATACACACAACTTTGTTCACGCCTCATCACTACAATGTTCGTTCATGCACTTGCCTTAAACATAATCCTAATCCTGGTGATATCTCGTAACCACGTTTACCGTAGTTTGACCTGATAACCGATGAGGGCTTCTTTTTAGCCTAAGGGGGAAATGTATCTAGACCTCGTTCTTAGGCAGATGCCGCACCTGATTCGGCTTCAAGTGATGGACTCCTCGAAAGAGGCGGACAGTTTTGAAGGCGATCGAGCATACCTGGTTAGTAGGCCTACTCGGTGTAACAATGGTATAGGCCTATATAGGCCTAATAGCGCAAAAGGTGGATCCTTCGCCGATGAAGACGGAAAGAAAGGGACTGGAATAAACGCCGTGAACATTATCAGAGTCAGCTTACCCGCTTGAGGTACGGCATCAAAGTCGAACTTTTTTCAGTATCGCACAACTCTATAGGGTCGGGGAGCGTCCCCTGCTCGTCTTTGTGCATCTTCAGGGCGGTCGCAACCGCTACTACGGCGTCGTAGGCTGCCCGTTGCCGGAATTGCCAGTCCTTGATGGGCGACGGGATAGACGTGAAGTAGAGAAGCTCGTTAGCCTCCACCTTGAAACGGGTGAGGAACGCCATGTTGTGACGGTACTTCTGTTCCAAGAACCGCTGCGTGATTGGTGGATTCTAAAACAATAGTAAAGGAAAACAGGTGGTCGATTTTGGGTAATCATTTGGTTTGGACATTGCATAGTTTATATTGATATTTATATTAATATGTATAGATTACGTTAAATTTCAATGTTGGGGTTTTGACGCACATAATTGGGAGACTAACACATAAGTCATTAAAAATTTCACCCATTAACGTTATTATGTTGTCAAATAGCACTCTGTAACGTTATGGAAGTAGGCCTACAGGTCATTCACTTTCCATTGGCTTAAATTAACACAGTTTACCATACATTTAAGCAATATCAATGCACAATACGGTATATAGCTAGGCCGATCTTTGAGCTGAACTAAAACGAACATACTGGTTGGGCATTACAGTATGAGCCCACCGGGTCACCACACTTATAGGGTCTATAATGGACGAGACCGACATTCCTGTGGTAAAGCTCTCCTAGGGGTCTGTCTCTCCACTGAGGATTACCGTATAATGTTAAAATGAAATGTGTATCATATTGCTATTTTTCTGTGAATTTCATGAAGACGTGGTGTTTTCCCGAAATGACGTTTATATCATATTGGCAATGATCACTGTATATACTCCCAGCCCAAAACAATGAGTCACCCATACGTGTGCATCCGTCACATGCTGACACCGCTGCATTCCGTGTTTTTTTTTAATGGTTCTCCTATCGGACGATCATCCAGTCGAGGACCTCCCTCCCCCCCCCCGGGCTTATTGCTGTTAGATTACGGAACCAAATTCGCCATCATGCTTCCTAGTATTTCTGGATGTGCCGCCTACTTCGTGTTTGGTACGTTGAGATTATCCACCCTGACATCGATTCCCTCGGGTTGAAAAAAAAACACATTCGCCCCAGGAGACCAGCAGCACCTGTGTCAACATTTACCGTTATAAAAATGAGGCTATAATAGTGAGGCTATAATAGTGAGATTATAATAGTGAGGTTACAATAGTGAAGCTATAATAGTGAGGCTATAAATGTGAGGCTATAGCAGTGAAGCTATAATTGTGAGGCTACGATAGTGAAGTTACGACAGTGAATCTACGATAGTGAAGCTTCGACAGTGAAGCTACGACAGTGAAGCTATGATAGTGAAGCTATGATAGTGAATTTACGATACTGAAGCTACGATAGTGAAGCTATGGGAGTGAAGCTACCATAGTGAAGCTACGATAGTGAAGCTATGACAGAGAAGCTATAACAGTGAAGCTATAATAATGAAGCTATGATAGTGAAGCTATAACAGTGAAGCTATAACAGTGAAGCTATGATAGTGTAGCTATAATAGTGAAACTATGACAGTGAAGCTATAATAATGAAGCTATCATAATGAAGCTATGACAGTGAAGCTATAACAGTGAAGCTATAATAATGAATCTATGATAGTGAAGCTATAAAAATGAAGCTATAACAGTGAAGCTATGATAGTGTAGCTATAATAGTGAAACTATGACAGTGAAGCTATAATAATGAAGCTATCATAATGAAACTATGACAGTGAAGCTATGACAGTGAAGCTATAATAATGAAGCTATGACAGTGAAGCTATGACAGTGAAACTATGATAGTGAAGCTACCCTAATCTACGTACCAAATTTCCAAACATCCAGTGCCAGCCATTGCTAAGGAGTTGTGTTTCGAACGCCTGTGTGATAAAAGAAAAAAACCGTCCTATCATATCACACCGGTGACGGTATATCGTATTTCACAGTTGCGGGCCAAAAGCCCGTTTCTCTGTGAGTCTCCCGTTTGCCTTGGAAATGATTGTGATTTCCCAGAATTTTGAGCCAAAGAGCCATTTTCTTTGGGAGACGAGGTCTCCTGTTTGCGCCTTGGAAATGATTCTCAGTAGAAAATCGAACTTGAGTTTCTGCCTTTTACTGTTTTTTGTAAAGAACATTAAAACAAGTCACATTGCAGTATCCAACATGAAAGGGGGATGCCTCTCACCATGTTACTCAATTCCGGTTACAAACAGTCCGGAACAGTTCGGTCAATATGTATCAACATCCTCCATGGTGAGGATAACCGTTTAAAGCGTTTCTCTTCAGTCAATTAACACAGGGCGTATACTAATTAATTGGTGATTAGCGCGTTAATGGAATAAAGACACCTGCACATACAGATCATGTTTACGCACCGATTGAACCACTTCAACAAGGACGTCTTCGTTTGTGGCGTACATGAGAATGTTCTTGATCGGTCTGGATTTAATGTAGTCGGACTGTTTGTAAAAGTTCCCCACGTCTAGTTTAATGGGAATGACTTGCCAGCCGTAATGTAGTCCCTTCGCCGACAGCCTCTCCCCCAGACGATAAGCTGAAGAGAAAAGATAAAAAAAATATATAAAAAAAACAGAACATAACTAAGAATGTATAAGTTTATGATTGCAGGACAGCGCCACCATTGACAACGCCGCAGAACACGTGATTTTATATAAGATATTTTGACCATCTTAGCCCAAAAGGAAGCCGAATTCAAAAAGTTTTCTCCTTTTTTCTTTTTTTTTAAATCACAGGAAGAGAATGATGGAATGGGTTGGACTTACCAACTTCTCCTTCGTAGAGGAATATGAACGCTTGCCATTTGAAGTTAGCGATGGTCTGGGTCAACATCTCCTCCATATCGCTCAGGTTGGGGAGCATCTTGAAGGCGCCTGAGTTATCGGCTTGGTCCAGGGCAATGGTCGGGCTGTAGGCCTCCCCGACGATCGCGCCCACGTACTGGCAGTCATTGGCGCAGAAGTCGCTCGGCAGGATCAATGCCGCAGCTCCGGTGTTACGGATATCGTTGCAAACTGGAAAGTGAAACCAAAAGAGCAAACAATAAACATGACGTTTTATATCTTTGGATATTTATGAAACAAAATGGGTAGCCGACAATGCCTCCCAAAGTGTTATAGAAAGTCCCTCCCCTCCCCCAAAAAATGGTCACATGGTCGTGAAGGCCAACGTAAGCCGGAAGCACCGTGCGTGACGTCATATGATAGCCAGTTTAGTTCAAGTACCAGTTCCACTAAACTACTCGTACTTGTTCAGGGACTTGTACACTTGTGGACCGAGTCGATACTACACCGGCTCTTTAGATAATATATTAATAGTGTATTTGTGGTTTGGTCGTCTAAAACAATGACTTGAATTCAGCTAGTGACAAATTCCATCATCTTATGATGTGTTACTACATGCGTTTCTAATTTAGTGTTTTTCATGTTTCACAAAATTTTAAGATTAAAATAAGTCACATCCTAACACAACTGCCCAACCCAGTGTTTTTAACAGAATACAAGAATACAACCTAACAAAAAATATCAGACCATACACTATTATTTGAT
>JAODAG010315519.1:0-12146 GCA_027574785.1 Orphnurgus asper | reverse complement strand
ATATATATAAGATTATTAAGTTAATTATCCCCTTCAACGTTCTTGAAAGCGATACAGTGTTAGCTCCAAATATGCTACGAATAAACCAAATGGTCACGTATGGCCGTAAGTATCATGGCTTTAGACTGTACTTTGTTTACAGGCCTATACTATTATTAGCCTATCCGTTTAATCAATCGCGGGGACTAAACCTTCCGTGAATTACTGTCTGTCTTAAAACGTATATCGGAATTTTATAGCCTCATAATATTTGCTTGAAAGGAGATATATATATATATGCCTAGGTTGGAAACGGGGCGGGGAGATGAATATGCATTATGAAATACGGTACCGTATCGTGTACAAACCGGGCATCGGAACCGCAACGCAGTTCTGGCTTCTTGAACGTATAGCATGAAAGTCATGCTAGGCTATAATGTCTTCGGTATAGACATTTTTACTCAAAGAGGAATATATTGGTTGCAATGTTGAAGGAGAGAATGGGGGGGGGGGACACAATCTCATCGCCGGACAAGTGACTCACGACAAATTCATTCATTAACACGACGGAATGGTGCTGGTTTAAAACAACGAGACAAAGTTGTTTCTATTTTTTAACCGCAGTGTCATGATCACACCGAATGTAGGACTGAAACGATTTATTCTTGTTGTATTTCCTGATTTGAAACTCTGTAAACTGCATTACGAGTACCGTATATCGGGAAAGTATAAAAGTTTGTTTTACAGTTACGTCTGTAATTAAGTTACAGTTATTACAATCATTACAGGTATTATACAGTTATTGCCATAATCATGAATAGTAAAAGAACGACATATCGTTAACTGGGAATTACCGTAACTTAATATATAATGAATGTTTCAATACCATCCAAATCTGCAGAAAACCCACACTTGCATCATGACTGCCTTCGCCATAAAACCGGATGTATATAGCCTAGAGGATAGCCTATATATACCGGTATAGGACTATACGGCCTACATATTGCGCGCAATGATGGGCAATATCTCTTTCGACGCTGACATTATCATGAACCTTTCAGCGGCTTTATATATACATATTATCTCAAATGGGAGAAAAACTATTTGCCGGGAATTCTTGAGAATTTTGACTCGCTTCCGCTGTTAAAAAATATCAGATTGAATAAATAGTTGTTTTATGTATACGACCTGTAACGCTGGATTGGAACGGCGGGCGTTACTGTTTATTTGTGGATTTTGGAGGGGAGTTGATTTATCAGTCGAAAGAACCGTTGTTACCACATGATAATTTTCATAATGATATATGGATTGTAGAGGGGGGTGATACTACTGCGTAACCTCTTGTAAAGTTATTGGCGCCGAGGAGGCTCACGCTCGTGCGATTGTTTCAAATTATTGGACAGTCTCGTCTAATTGTCAGACAGTACGGTAATCTGGGGCCTTCCTCTTATGAAAATTAGACCAACGGGAATATGACCTATATGCCCCCGCGTGAATTAAAACCGATATTATTCTTACTGTCTATACCTAATTTTTTTTGTTGGTCTTTTTTGTAATTATTATTAGGCTATTATTTTGTTATCAGTCGTTCGGTATAGCCTCTTCTGGCTTATTGGGCTCCTTCATACAATTACTTTCTGCAGGTTATTATCGTCTTGATGTGTATTACCTACCAATCAATAATTGAACACATAGGCCTACACACGACGTAGCCTACCGGTATAGCCTGTATAACTTAGGCTGGCAGTGTTTCACTGTGACACGATGGCTAACCGTCCGTATGTATCGGGTAGAAAAACCACATGGTCAGGAGGGTGATCGTACCCGTTAATTAAATAAGGTGTTTTGAAATCGGCGTCCTCAACATTTGAAAATCTTTTGCGAGAGTCTGTCAAGTTGTTTGGATCTTGACTGAAATATTTTTCAGGATAAATTATTGTAGGTGAGCATGATATGTAGGCCTATTTGTTGGTCAAACTTAACACTTTGATACCCTTTTGTTACCCCACTTTTTTTTTTACCATCGAGACCGAACCCATAGATGTTTCATAATTTAAAAAGCGTTATATAGGCCTATACCCATGGAGTCCTAATTAGCATCTGCAGCTTATCGTAGTAACGGTATCTGTTAGACTACCGGTAGCTCCTCGGTCTCAGAAATGATTTGTATTGTATTTTGTTTTACTGGCTTAGCCACGGGGGAGTGTATATTACCCCTTTACCTTGAAGCTGCGTCGAATTGTGTGGAATTAGTCACGATCAGGGAACTCAACAGGTAGTCTCCCGTTCAAGCGCCATATTTCGACTTCTATCGAGCAGTAGCTCGATCCACAGCCGGCCGACTCTCTGGGGGAGCCCTAGACCGATATCGTGACCTCGGGCGGATCATGTGGGTGTCATTAATGTGTAATTTAGGTAGACAAAATGAAACATAATTTCTCTTCGAGTAGACTCGAAAGGAAACTCCGAATCGGCATAGTTTTTGGAGCTTCATGTATAACACCAGGGCCTCGCCGTCGCTGCGTTCCCTCAGCCCGAAATAACTTCCACTTCCACATAATCGTTAAAACGTCGGGAGGTTTTTATTTTTAATTTTTTTTTGTTACTCCTAATTTGTCCAACATATTTAGTAATTTTATATTATCTTATCCAGTGACAAGTCAAACTTGAGTCCGGCATTCGGATACGCGCCGATCTCCGAATTCCATCCCTGCACTCGTGGGGTTTCCCTGCGTCTGGTTTCATCTACCGTGATACTCTATCAGAGGGAGGGCTACCCTAACCGTGCCCAGCTGAAACTCTCCGGGGAAGCGCAAAATCTATCCCTTAGGATGTAGGGGGAAACATTTATGGTCGACATCCCCCCCTCATTTTACGCGGCAGGAATCAAATTTGTCACTTCTCGTTTATGAAGCGGTCAAAAAGAAAAACAACACGCGTGAAAATTTAAAGGCTAATAAACTCACAGCATGCCGCTTTCTTGACGTCGTAATATTACGTTAGAATTAAGTTAAGACGTGTACCCCCATTTCGTTGGTCTTGGGCCTTATACCGATGCATGCGGCGTTCAATTTTGAGCCGCAATTGAAGACGATTTCCGTTGAGATTTCAAAGTTGAAGCAGTAACATAATTATGGGCTCATCTAGGATAGGCCTTGGGGCCAGGGGATGTAATGGGGGCCCGGTCCCTCTTCTGAGTATGTCCCGTGTGAATGCAAAGTCTGGAATAGGCAGTATTTCTTACCGTTGCTTGCCTTGCATGGCCCCCATTCCCCCCCCCCCCACGGCCTGTCACTGGGCGGACTTATAACGCTTGTGTCTGAGTGGGGTCAATTCATAATTCAGATGTGACTGAACTCTGACCTTTGGGGTCTAAGGGTGGAGAAATGTTTGCATAAATAAGAGTGCTTAAATGGAAATTGGTGCTTTTGTCCAACTTTCGATGTGTCCTCCTGGATCTTAAACGGAGTACTGCCTCTAAATTTGCTATGAACTCCCAACAATATCAGGGGCATAGCTAGCTTTAGAATATGAGGAGAGTTTGTATCCATCTGGAGACAGTAGAAATATTAAAACAAAATATGGTTTATTTGAGCAGGGCCTAGCAGACATTTGGGGGCATGTTCCCATAACCTCCCCCCCCTGTGTCTCAACGCCCCTGTCCTCGGTGTCCAGGCGTAGTGCATGTTGTAGCCTGAGTACGGTAAGACCCCCGGTAGAACACTCAGAAAAATGTGGCCTATAGCTAGCTAAAATTAGGGACCAATATGGTGGGTATCACTTAATTCAGAGCAATTAAACTTAATTCGGCGCACCCCGACACTCTAGTTTGAATTTATTGTAGCCTATATGTGCTGTTCCGTACGTTTCACCGAAATGTAAAAAAACACATTCCAAACCGTGAGCAATTACGAGGAATAAAATCTGTCGACGTCTAAAGAATACGTATAGGGGGTCGTGGAATTAAAAAGTGGTTATCCCCCTACCCCTTCCCTTCGACTATTTACAGCTGTGAGTCCATCCTGCTTGACGGAATTTAGAAAAACATCTTTTTTTATTTACTATTAGCATCGCCGAAATATAGGTGCTACCATACCATGAAAAAAACTCCTTTTATAGTATACACTTCAGGGCCGTAGCCTGGTCTAATTTCCTAGGGGCTGTATAGCGATCGATTTTAGGGGTCAAAGGGAGGAATCCCCCAAGGGTAGCGGAACCTTCCCCCCCCCCCAGGGTAGCCAACTCAGTTATATTGAAGGGGTGAAACATTCAAGTGAAATGATACTAGACAAAACTACCGTATATTGATTGTGCCATTAGTATCCAAACGCGTACCTTGATTTTTCATCAAGTTAAGTTCTTAGACCCCGCCCACTTGATGCCAAAAGAGAATTTAGGCCCCTCCCCCTTTTCAATTTCCTGGCTATTTGACCCGTTCTGGCGCCCCTTTCAAATTTCAGGCTGCCAGGGATTGAACCTTGAACTTCTAGACCGCTAAGTCCAGTTAGCCAGGCATGGGAGAGTTTAGCCAATTTCAGTGGAGATTTTTGGCAATTAACGTGCTGCTGTAATCTGGCTACCACGTAAACTAAGTCCACTGACTTGTCGGTTGTTGAAAGTCGCGACTCGAGTTTCGAATTCTTCAGGTCTAAGCAAGACATTTTCGACCGGGACAGATGACAGCGGGGATACATTGGTTCTGTGCGGGAACGTTAACCGAATTAATAAATAAGACCCTCTTCCAACAGTCACGGTACAACTCTAAGTAAAAAGTAGCCTGCTGAAGTAGGCTAGGTCTAGCCTAACGTCTCTATCTTCTCACGAGGGTATATGCGTCAATGTGTATAGGTTAGGAGGCTAGGTTCACATGCTGATTGTAACATACTTGTAATTCAGTTGGTAATTACATGAATGATGACGTACATGCTGTCCCTGGCATTTACGGTATGTTGCACAAACCCAAAACTTAGGCCCCTTTTCCACTATGCAAGTAAATCCCAAATAAGGAAATTACAAGAAAATGGAAATAACGGTATGATGATACCGTTATTTAGTTATTTGTACAACATTTACTGACATTGAATATCACCTGTTTTGTTCAAAGAATACTACGGTATTTCTTAACCATGAAAGCTCATAGGACAGCAATTTTGTTGTCACAAAGCCTTTTTTCCCCCTTGGGCTAGTACAATGTAGCCTATATCCTACCCATAGGTGTTGGTTGATGCATACATGCTAGAGAAAAATAACATCTTTCTGGTAGTGGTGTCATCCGTTAACATACGATTATTTAAAATGTTACTTTTGTAACTTTCTAGTTTCTGCTGTAAAAATATGAACTAAACATGTAATAAAAACTAGATCTTTTGATAGGGTTTATTCTGACGGTATTACACAAACACTATAATGGACAACACTCCCCCAACGATTTACTGCAAAGGTCTGGAAGCCATGCCTTCAAGGCAGTGCTACTATGTCATGAAGAACAATCTAAGGATGCGATTATATCACTGCGCATGTGCGTGCTCTTAACTGACATTCGGTTTACAGCTGTGATTTGTATACACAAGAATTAAACAAACTTTGCTGGATGACAAACAGATTACACTGCAGATATGCTGTATATGATATTGCTACTTTCAGCACACCACACAGAGTTTCACACTAGGCCCTAGTCATTGCTATTCAACGAATTACCCGAATATCCAGTGCAAAATGTACTGCGATCTCCCATTGCCACAAATCTTCCTATATATTCAACAATATTAACCAGTGATGGTCTACCACAAGATACATTTTGCAAGTAAAACTTTTCTGAGAATAGACTTCTGGTAGAAGATACAAATGAGGGTTCTATAATTGTGGAGGCTTGTGTAATGTACCATAATCTAGGCCCTGATCAATATGTCTACTCAACTATAGCCAACCTTTTCAATGGACAGTTCTCAGCACAGTTTGATGATGTTTGACAATGTGCAGTGCCGTTAGCCTTCGACCAGGGTTTTTGCGCTGCCTGTCTGTCCTTCCACAGTTTTAGGCTTGAAACTTGGCGACAGTGACTTCATCCTTGAAATCCGCATTTCTGGGCCCCTGCTCAGATCCCCATTCATTAAACAAACTTCCATTTCCTGGGGCCAACTCATTCAATACTCTTAATGGCGCTGGCTCCCAACTGTGATGCCCCCTGGCGATCAGTCTCAGTTTTTGATGTTTTAATGTATTTCTTGTGAGACACTTGTATGCACATATTTAGTGTCACTGTATACATATGGCTGCCATCATATATGTAACGTAACCAGTCTGACTATGCCAATATTAAGTAAGTTAATTCAGTTCAAACATTTTCCAGGCCTAAAATGTATGCTTAAATATAAATATGGAAAGTAAGTTGGGCAGAAAACAGTTTGTTGGGTGAAAATTTTAAATGTCCTTGCGTAGACTTCAAATACAAGTTGTTTTATTAGGAAAAGAAATTTTTTCCCAGTTTTGTTTTATCGCCTGAGTTAGATTTGCTCTTGTCACAGTAGAGTCTGAAGGAATTTTGAGAGAAAGAATTACCCTGTAATAATTTAATCCTCTGCCATTCATTCTCCTTTGCTTCCAAACCTTACATGTATTTCAGGAGACTTTCTTTCATGAATGCGGTGGATATTCGTTGTCTGTTTTCAATTAATTTAATCGTAGTTTGATCCATTGACGCTGCTTTGTAACTAAATAATGCAAAAATAAATATTGTCCATTTGATATTTAAGTTATTTCTTATGAGACGTATGCTGCATACGTACATAAGAAAATTGAATAGCACTCTGCCAATATTAATTAAACATTAATACCTTGAAACATTTTGCAGTTAACTTTTTGCATGATTACAGTAATGGCAAACCAAATGATGTCAGTCACTTCACTGGGTCCAATGGAATGAGTACAATCACTTGAGAACTGCATCTTTGTATTAACTTCATTTGTTATCAGATTATATAATTGGGTAGTTGAAAAAGACTGTCAACAGATTGCAATTAGATTTATTTTCAGTCAGTTCTTTGGTCAACTTGCCTGATTCAGGAAGTACAGTTAGGCTTTATCTCTGATGCAAACAAACAATGGTGATCTCTGGTGATATATATATCAATGTGGAAATTTGATCCTGTTTATGTTTATTGGGGTATAAGTAATGGTATAAGTTATAAGTATTGGGGGAGTTTATTGTTATCCTATGCTTCCCTTTTGTTATACTTTGCAGTTACCAATCAGTCCGGACAGCACAAACGATCCGATGTGTTTAAAAGACTGTTCGAATTCTAGACAGAAACCGTTGTGTGGGTCGGACGACCGGACGTATTCATCGAGCTGCGAACTCAAGAGGGTTAAAGCTTGCCTTGGAAGAAAGATAAAAGTTAAGCACAAGGGGCCATGTGTCGCAGGTAAGATGGGGAAATCCTTGATTTATAGCTAATAGCCCAATGTTGGTTTTCCTCAGCTGTGTGAGGATCACTGCAACTGGCAACTGTCATTAAACTAGTTTGTTTGTCACAATGAATATTGGTTGCTGCAGCATTCCCTTTGACATATCAAATCCAATACAACGACCTGCTGCTACATGCTCCACTGATTTTATTTTGACACCCCAGAGTAGAGATGACAGGTTTTTTCATTAACGTATACTCTCGGTTACCTGTGGGTTACAGCAATTAGATGCAAGAACGGTGGTAGCAAAAGTCCCTCATTCTTCGCGACATGACATAGCAGGTTGGGACTATATGTTCGGTTGCTGGTTAGCAGCATTGCTAGTCGCCATTAACAATGTTTAGTTTGGGCGATGCTATAACATTACTAGAGTTCGTATCAATTTTTTTAGCACAAAACACACAAAAGCTATTTCATAGTGTACCCCAACTTGAAATATAGGTAGAATGTACAGTATGAGTGTACATACATTCCCTTCTCCGCTGTATTATGCATGGTGATCAAATCCAGGTTTTAGGGGGTGCCTGGGCCATAGCAATATTGCGCCGTCTGGTGTTCACAGGGCTCTCTGACCATGGCGTGACACGGTACCGGCATAATTGCGTTATTGTATTCAAATATAATGAAGGTGTGTGATATGGCACAATAGATAACAAAAATCATAAAGGGGGTTATTTGTCAAACTAATTTATCCGATAAGCTGATAAGATCATGTGTGATTAATAAATGAATTCACAGCTGATTGTAATCATTTTGCGGTTTGTGTCGTTGATGTCAATATTACGTACCCACGCTAAACTTTGGATGAAGAAATAAATATACATGTATATAATAGTTACACAACTGCGCAATGCAACATTTTTGTGTTAATTATTAAGGAAACCTGATTTTCAGCAGATGAAAAATACAGTAACACTAATCATAGCCTCCCCAGCTAGTTCATACCAAACATAAGTTTAGTTGCACAGATTTCATCTTATGAAAATCTGTCCACTTGTTTTCAGAACATTTGTTACTGGAAAATTATTACTGTTGCATTGTTTGAATTAGTGAGAATGAGGGACACAATCTCATGAATTAAGTGACTAAATTAATTTTTTACATGACATTATGATACTGTGTTTTAAAATAAAAGAAACATTTTCTACCATCCTAGGCCACTAAAACAACACTAGGAATGAAATAGTTATTTACTCCTTGTTTGTATTTCTTTATAGCAACTCAGTAAGCTGCTTTAAATTTAGATTCTCCTAACCATGGTACATACAATACCAGTTTGCATTACATTAATATACTGCTGGGATCTAAAGATTATCCAACCCTGGTGCATACTATAAGAGTTTGCATTACGTTAATATACTGTTGGAATCAAAAGATTATCCAACCCTGGTGCTACGGTACTATTACAGTTTGCATTACGTTAATATACTGTTGGGATCTAAAGATTATCCAACCCTGGTACATATAATACCAGTTTACATTACATTAATATACTGTTGGGATCTAAAGATTATCCAACCCTGGTACAGGTAATACCAGTTTACATTACATTAATATACTGTTGGGATCTACAGATAATCCAACCCTGGCACATATAGTACCAGTTTATATTACATTAATATATTGTTGGGATCTAAAGATTATCCAACCCTAGTGCATACTATAACAGTTTACATTACATTAATATATTGTTGCGATCTAAAAATTACCCAACCCTAGTGCATACTATAACAGTTTGCATTACATTAATATACTGTTGGGATCTAAAGATTATCCAACCCTGGTACATATAACACCAGTTTACATGACATTAATATACTGTTTGGATCTAAAGATTATCCAATCCTGGTGCAAAAAATAAAAAACAGTTTGTACACTGTTGCAGATCTTTAGAGAGCATCAAAAAGATCAACTTTCGTTTTCAGAACTCTCAAAATGCGAGATAGAGAAAGCTTCAGCGCAGGAACAGATGGAGACTTCAGCAAGTAATATTTACATTGCCCAGTGCAATGAGGACGGGACATATGCATCCATTCAGTGTCATTTTTCCTTCGGCTGGTGTTGGTGCGTGAACGATGAAGGAAAGCCATTGCCCGGCACAGCTGTGAGGCACCACAGATCGTCATGTGATGCCGAACCAGGTAAGACAAATGGCCCACCCCTTACGATGCACTTCTAAACCCCTTGGCCATGTACAACCAGTTGCTAAAATGGTGGAATGCATTTAAACTCGTAATACACCCAAAGTGCATTATTGCTGTCGTAGAACTGTCCGTGCATGTAGCCTCCAGGGCTTCATGGCTCGGGCCAAGAGTTATACGGTAAGGCTGAAATTTTAAAACCAGATGGGCTGTCATCACCGCCGTGGCATGTCTGTTCATCGAAGTGCTCAAAATTAAAAGGTTCTCTCTCTGTTTCAATCTGTGCCATTGGAATGTTTCAATAAGATCATTCCAGAAGACATACCTTGCACATTACTTGTCTAATAATCCAGTCAGAGTTGGCAGTTTTAAATCTTTTTCATTGCATACATGTTTCTAATAGATTTTGCGTGGAATTATACTTTCTTGCATGGTTGATCACCTTTCTTTGTTCAAAAGAAGTGAGGTTCACATATGGGTACATGGTGTGGAAATGCTTCTAATTTCAACAATAATGCACAGCTGTATAGTCTGTATAGTAGTAGCTTAACTTTAACCTGTAGTTAACGTTTGAAAGTTACACCTGTCGTCTGCAGGTGGAAATTATCGTCCATGATAGCGTTGCATTACAAAAATATGCTACGTTAGACCGTAGCGAACGGCACCAGCCGCGCCAAACCGATCCGCTTCCCAGCAGCCGCAATCCCATTCATGGAGTGCTCGTAGGGTGAGTGAGTGTAGTGCCACGTAGCTGATGTGTAGCTCATGGCTCCGTTGGAGGACATAACCCCGACCAGTGCGGGGCCAGTCCTTAACACCACGGATGCCCACACATGAAGACATGATCTTAGCCAAAGGCATATTTTTTAAAGTACATACCTCATGAACTGAGACCTGTGGCTATATTTAAATCATGCTTGTAATGTGGGCCAGTACAGATGTTTCAACAAAAAAAAAATTCAGTTTCCCATTCTATCAACTTGTAATAAATAAAACCATAAAAGTGTACAAAATTGATTTGTTCCTTTTGGCTACAAGATTATGGCATTCACACATTGAGATAAATTGCCACCAATATAAATTGGTTGTGACCTCTCCAATTATACACACAACCATTAAGAGTCTTGACCTTATCAACACATTTAACCCCTATAACCCACAGTCAAAGGCCCCTAGGGGGAATCTGTATTTGTATGAGGTGTGATTTATTATAGCAAATGAGGAACACATTAGAACCAGTTATATTTATAGAAGGGCAACACAATTTTGATTTTGATATATCAATGATCTTTACCTTATTTAAACATGCATGTCGTCATGTTTTTCTTTTGTTTTCTTATCACAACAGAAAATGGTTACGTTTTAGTCATTAATACCTAATATGCTCAAGAAGATCACGATACCATTTTCATTTACGATGTATGAAGGCATAGTAATCCTAGTTGCACTTACAATGGTGATTATGTACGGTGATATAGTATTAGTTGATTGACATCATATGTATCTGAAAAGGAATAAAGGATTAATTACAACAAATTTTTTGCAGTACATATATAAACCGTGTGAAATACGGCCTCCTTTTATGTGTTATAAGCCTACTGTAAAGTTGTTCTCCCGGCTGGGAGGTGCAACCGCCATAAAATGTTTATCTCTCTTTCATACTTATTTTTCAAATATGACAGCTTGAATAATATAACTACAAGTTTTACTGGCATGGGAAACAGTGAACCTTTTACGTTTACCGGTTTGGAATATCCAGTCGAAACTATCAAAGACTTACTACCATTTTTATAGTTGAGAGTATAGGTAGCCTTAATGCAGCTTTAAGGCTTTGATATTCTTACCATATCGGGGAAGTGGGGGGGGGGGGAGTCAGTCGGTCGATATTGGGTGGTGGGTTAATTCTCCACTTGAAGACAGAAATCTCTATATTTATTCTTTATTTTTGAGGCAGTCTTGAATGTGTGTGTATATAACCTATATCTTACTATACATACATGTGCTCTTTTGTAAACATTATTGACCTTTTGACCTTGACTTTTTTGGCAAAGGGATTGATGCAGTGATATATTCCCAAGTAAAAGCTATATTGAGAGCCATTGTGGGGAATTTCCAGGCTCAAAAATAAGCCAATTTATGCTGCAGCATATATGTATACAGGAATGATATTGATTTTATTTATTCATTATATCCTCTACCGATAGAGCCAAGCTTCTCAGAATTAAAGCTTATTTCGAAAAGTAGTAATTGATAATCCATATGTTGGAGTGGTAATTTATATTACTTAGTGAAGTGGTCAGTTTTTCCTGAGCGTTTTACTCCAAAAATAGACAAACCTATATCTGTCATTTGCATTTAGATTTAGAGTAAAGAATTATGAAGCTATGATATTTTTAATAATAATAATAATAATAATACTAATAATAATACTAATAATAATACTAATAATAATAGCCTACTAATAATAGCCTACTAAAAATAGCCTACTAATAATAGCCTACTAATAATAGCCTACTAACAATAGCCTACTAATAATAGCCTACTAATAGTAGCCTACTAATA
>JAODAG010315497.1:0-10000 GCA_027574785.1 Orphnurgus asper | reverse complement strand
AAGTTAATTATGTAGATTGTAACTTCCTGATCATTAGGCTTATACCGAATGTGCTTTGAAAGAACAGACAATCTGGGGGTAGCTGTTACACAGTGCCCTATATGTTGTCTTTTATTTCAACATTCGCTACCCATCCAATTAATGTGGTGTTAAAAGTAAAAAAAAAAGTGGAAATAAAGAAAAACTTTTTTGAAAATCTTGTGTTTGCTTTTTTAGTATTACAAATTTTTATAGTACATAATTTCTAATTTCAACTTTTATTTATATTCTCATCTGGACTTGTATCCACCATACTGATAGAAAATCCTGAATTCACGGGCCTGCTCTTCACAGCTAACTTACAGCCCCACACACTGCTCCAAGAGCAGCTCAGAAATACCTCTTTGAATTTAATGAAACTGATGCTTACTGGCCATTTGGCACGTATATTTATTCTTGAACAGCAATAGGCCGGATGCCAAAAGCAGTATATTGGAGCGAAACATTGTGTCTGCACAATGTTTCAACATTACATCAGAGATGGTTGTTTACCTACTCCTAGTCACATGGAAATCCTGAACAGTTTCAAAAATTGGATCCACCAAGCCAACTTTGAAGATATAACTCCCATATTCTGAAACATCTGGCATCCACAACGATGGCCTTGCATCATTTGCTTCTTGCGTGGATGAGGACGAACGGAGCAGTTACAAGGAGACTGGTGATGATGTAATGTAGTCCATGACATAGGTGACTGCACTTCCTGTACTCGCTCCTAATCAGTTATGGACCCTCATCAATCTTGGACCATCATCTGGGAGACCACCTTCTCAAATGACCTGAGGAAATGGCGAGATGAGAGAGAACTTCACTGAAGGTAGTAATCGGCTCCACGGCAAATGTTCCAACCAACTTTCAATATTTGACGATTTATTCAACATTAGTAAGAAAAGGGTCAGGTATAAAAAAAAAAAAATAGTAACTTGAATGGCAAGGGAACCAACAGTTCCACCATAGTGCTTGGAAAAAGAGTATTCTTAAAGGCACTTTTAGATGCTACAACCAAATCGGGCAGATTTCCACAAAGAAATTCTTCCTAACATCTAACCCACGCCACCTTACGAATGTGATAAGATGCCCCTTGTAGGCTTAAGGAATAGAAGGAACTTTCCATACACAAGTAAAATGTGCCAGGTTACGATAGCACTACAAAAAAAAAAATGCCTGCCTGCCTCAAGCTGTACTCCAGCTTTGGGTAAAGATGGCAGACTACTCAAATAATTTACAGGCTTACACTAAATTGTTCAATCTGCTATGCCATATCACATGACTATGCTTACCTTGATCGGATGTTGTCTCCTGGAATGTGGAATGGGTTGCACATGACATTGACAAAGGAATTGTGGAGAGTCTTGAACATCTGGATAGGAATAAAAACAAACACATGCATGTTCTATTAGAACCATCTAACTATGGCAATTTAGGAGGAGCTTCCTCAAAGGAATAACAACAGCTTGGATTTTATTTGTCTTGGAATGACCTAGATATATATTAAACAAGATACCAAAGTTTCCTCTGTTGAGCTATCGTAAAATTCAGATTGTCTGCTTTTCATTGCTTATTTTATTTCAATGTGTATGGAAGCAAATCCCACAAAGATCAAACCTGTCTCTAAAACAAAGACACAGATACAAACCGGTCTCTAAAACAAAGACACACATCTGTATATTTCAATTTTTCATCATGGTACAAATAACCGCTCATTCTTTCATAATTACATAAATCAGATTACATCAAACAGATCTTTTATCCCCTCAACACTCAGATAACTTGATCTTGAATTGTATATTGCAGCACCTAACGTTATCGGTCGATGCTAAGTTACAGCTTCAATGAAACTGACGTTCGTTAGAGGCTTTACATGTGTAAGCATGTCAAAGTACGTAAAGTATTACCGATACCCTTGTGGGTGTGCCCTTACAATGCTGTCTCTAATGCAATAATAAGATCTAGCTACTTAATTAATATCAGCTCGATTTCAGGTTACGCGATTTAGGTGCAGGAATGGCCTATCCGCATGGTGCCAAGTGACCTACATTTATTTCTGTAAGAAGCCAAACACTTGAATGGGGCACACTTCATGCAGCATGCCCAAGGCTGGAAATTCTTGCAAACGAAACGAACCTCATTCACTGGATATGAAAACAAATCGAACTAGCCCTGCTTACGAAGCATATATTTACTGTATATACATGGTGGATCCAGGATTTTCCAAAGAGGGGGTCATTGGTTGGTAATATTTATAGTTTTTGGAAGTTCGTAGCAATGATATGCAAAAACAAATCAATTAATAGGGGGGCCTCCCCCTGTATTGGCCTCTTCATAGCCAGGGTTGGTCTAGAGACAAAACACAGAGCGAACAAACTAGCATACTCACAGTCCTGATCTCACTGTCTCTGAGTTGTGTGTTCGACGATTCAACCACGATGACAAACTTCACTTTGGTGTTGGTGACATAGCCGTAGACTTTGTAATCTTCCGTGGGGTAGAGGAGACCGAGATAAAGCTCTCTCGGATCATTGAGGCCCCTATTGCCCGACGATATCTACCGGATGAGTCAAAAGGACAATTTATATTGAAGTCAAATCATCATCTAACCATCTACTGTAATTATTATCTAACCTGAAGTTCTCTCCACTGGTGATTGCATCACCTATGAAGTTGGTGCAACAAGGTCTACAGTCCTGAATTGTTACTGGCTGCGCACGGCAGACTGGACTCGGATTTGCACTCGGCAGCAGAAGACGGGAGTGCCTGCAGCGTGTAAGCTATTAACATCAACTATGACAGGCACGACTGCAGAATAGCGATGCGTTACGCCAGGATGCAAACCAGAACATATTTCAGGTTCCGATGAATCATTAATCACACATGGATGTATCAAAGATGCACATTTCATACACACTTTACAGAATCTGGTAGACTGTATGCCACATTCCAAAAAGAGGATATTCATTTCATTCAGCTGATACATGTATCAAAAACAATTAGTTCTTTGTCGTACATATCATACATATTACATCAGTCAACTAATACCGCTGTACCAAGGAGATAAAACAGTTGCAAGGTGATAGAAGAATAAAACTTTTGTTAAGCCTGTGTGTTCATATAGTGAATATTAATAATTGGTTGTTGATATTTACAAGATGAACTGAGGTCAGTAGCATTAAAAGGGTAGCGTGGAAGGGCAGAGAACTCGACTTTGATATGATTTCATAGTGTACCACCTGTAACTGATATTCTTTCCTTATTTTGTTGACTTACACTCTCCTTTTTCGACATCCACCACCGATGACCATCAAAACAATAGTGCTCACTATGGCCAAGATCTATAAATGCATGATAACCATCAAAGTTGTTGTTGAATTATCATGTTTACAAGCTATTTCAGCAACTTATTAAGCCCATAACTCACAATTATTAATGAGATTTTATAGTGCAATGAAAATATATGTGTAATGTAAGTACTAACATAACCATACCAAACTAGTTTGAAGCTACTGTAATAGGCTCATGTGGTTGTGAAGGTATTGTCATTTCAAGAATGGTATGTCAAGTCTTGCCCACTCGTTAATATTCATGGTAGAGCATCAAAAACAAATTTTGGCCAACACGTATATATGCAGGTCAAGAATGGCAGCCATTCAACGTATCTTTCATATCATGTTTACCGTACAAGTTATTATCAGACTTGGCATTACAACCTGCCCCAAGGCTAAAAAGAATCACCCCCACTGCTCATGGTGCATCAACCTGTCAAGGACGACAGTGATATGTTTAGAGTTGGAATCTACATGCTGTTTTCAGAGCCATAGCAATAAGCATCATCCATCCATGAAAAATAAAGAAACTGAAAATGATACGAAAAAGTACCTAACATATATCAACACAACCATACCAAGTAAATCGCATAAATACGTTTGTGGACATATTGACATTTTTACGTTAAGCCGTGCCTGGTCATTAAAATTCATGATACTAACACAATAGGGATCATCTACTCACTATGGCCGATGTATAATACGCAGTGTTCAATAATGTAAGTGTTCTGGTAGCCTAGGACTATCAATCAATGGTAAAGAGCCATTTTTCTGATCAGCTTAACATGTATACACAGGTTTAATGTATCAGCAAGATGAATCAATATATACACTTCAATTAATCAAGATATACTGTAATCAATCCAGATATACTGTAATCAATCAAGTGCCCAATATGGAAAGAGAAAAATATCATGTGACTGAAAATCCCCAAAAGTTACTAATTTGGGTTTACTAGCTATAACTATCTACTAATCTAGCATCCTATATTCAAAAGAACTTCTATCCAGAACATCTCTCCTGAATCCTGACGGCATCATAAAACTATGGTAGACATGTGTGGCCATTGGATATGAAAATTACAACCCGGTCGTACACTGCTGGCCTGTGCTAAGAAGCACCATACGTGGAGGGCTGTGCGTTAAATGGTTAAAGGGAAAATAATAATCCAAAAGGACGGAATTTTCAGGGATAACACTAGCTCAGAGATTGAGGTGGTGATTAGAAAATGGGATGCGACACCAAGCAGATAAGGTAAAAGAAGGGTGACGGATAGACAGACAGGAGAGATCTCTGCGAGTTATGAAAGTTTAATCAGTATGATGGATTAGATACAAGCCCCAGCAAAGGCAACAGAAAAACCATAAGCACAGCCGAAAGAAATAGAAGTGTGACATGACATGATATATGATACATGACATATATGGGTATGCTGTAAAACGATTGTCGCAATCTATTTCGAAGGAGTTTGGCACAGCAATTACAGCAAGGTTCATTGCATGATACGCATGAAATATTGAATTCATTAAGCAGTGCATGATACAACAAATTGAATTGAACAACGAATTCACAATTTATTTCTAGCTAGCAGCACAGAGGTCAACTTCCACAAATTTTGTTTAAATTAACTCCTAAACCCTAACAACATAATCAACAATAGATTTCTACCGAGGACTTGGTGAATCTTTTGAAATAATTACTGAGGACTTTGATCAGAATACATAAGAAACGCACACAGCCATGCACACACACTTTTTTGAAAGGCAATGTAGAAATGCAGACAGAAATGGCCATGGTCAAGCAGCAATAGTTTACTTTTTTATTATGGTTGGAACAGCTCCAGTAGTGTCCGTCTCCATACATACCTTCTCTTCGATGACATCTAGACAAGTGTGCACGGTGTAATGGAACTTCAGCTGATTTTCCGTGGGTATGGTCTGTATGAACAGAGGATAATTCTGAAAAGATAGCAAGTAGCACAAATTAAAAATCTTGAGCAGGCCTAGATGAATCCAAGTTGGTTATTCTCTAACTAGTCGGGTTGAATTCACATCTCATCGATCACTAGTTTATCATCACCCCCCCTCCTATACTGTAAAAATGTCTAGAGTCAAATCATTGGAGAGAATGAAATTACCAGTGAACTATTCAAGTGATAAGTAGAGCTACATTGCAAAAGGGACTATGCTGCCAACTGCTACTTATAAAAATATGCTAGTCATAGGCATACCATTCCTCATGGACCCTGTCTAAGATTCATTGATCTTTAGTGAAGCAGGAATCCCTTGTTTGTTAGAATGCTATATGGGATAGTACTGTACTTCTACATTTAATTCTGTGACTTCACTCAACATCTACTTGCATTAACGGATGAATTTAGAATAATTTGATACCCAAGGATTCAAGGAATTTTAAACACTGGTGTACATATTACAAAGCTTAGCTAGGATACTATAGCATGGCCCATGGAGTAAGAAAGCATGACATCAGTCACATACCAACATATTTGCTGGTTCATATCAAACTACCATCGCACGAGTACCTGTACTGGGGCTACGAAACCGTGCTCTGAAAATGGGTCATTGGTTCATCCTCTACTGCCAGTGAAGAAAGTAAAAATTGCAGTTTTTACCACTACCCCAAAGATGAGAAATAAGAGAAAGATTCAGCTAATTATAAGAAAAAGAATTGCTGAAAGGCAGTAAAACATGTTTATGGGGACGTACTGTAACAGTTGCTTAACCGAATACTAACAGTGGTTCCGGGTGATTGGAAACTTACTATTAATGTTAACCCTATTTTCAAGAAGGGTGCTCGGTTGCAGGTAATCCTGTTGATGTGGTATTTTTGGATTTTCAGAAGGCTGAACAAAAAGTTTGCAGATGACAGAAACGTTTACAGGGAGGTTAATTAGTTCGGAGGCTGATGATTTACAGGTTGATCTAGATAAAAATATTAACTGGTCGAAGGTTTGGGGTATATTTTCAATGTTGGCAAGTGTAAGGTTATGCATGTTGGTAATGGTAATATGAGGAAAGTCTATTAGTATTACATTGAAGGTACAAATTTGGAGGGTAAGGAGAAAGATCTCAGTACCTATGTGGATTCTTCATTAAAACTATCTCTAATCTGCCAGGATGGCAAATGGATTTAAGGTTGCTTAGGCAAAATTTTAAGTTTCTTCACAAGGACATTGTTCTTAGATTGTATAAACAGGTGGTGAGGCCTCGTTTGGAGTATGCTGTTCAGGCATGGAATCCATATTTGGCTACTTGGATAGTATTATTCTTGAGCATGCTTAGAGGATGGCTATGATACATTGATCTGTTCTATTAGTTCCCCGTCTTATGAGCAGCATCTGTTGGAACTGAGACATCTTCGTGGTTATCTTTCAAATTGTCCATGGGTTTGATAGGCTGACGTTTCATGATATTTTCAATTTGTTGCACAATAATCGTACCAGAGGTCAGTCTTAACTAAAGCTGCACAAGGATTTTTCCAGGTTATACAGCAGAAAGTACTTCTTTTCAGTCAGAGTGGTAGCTTAGTGGAATGACTTGCCTGAGTCATTGGTGTATGCTAGTAGTACTAGTAGTACTGTGAATGCCTTCAAGAATGGTATTGATGCTTATTTTCCAAAAATGGTAGAATTTAGGGTATTTGTGGTTCAGGATCCTTGATGAGGACATTGTCCTTTCTGATCCTTGTTATCTATACTATACCATACCACATTACAGCTGCGCTGAGCAAAGTTATTGCAACACCAATTAAATCCACCCAACAAAATCGAAACAAAGCACTAAAACCATGGACAACTGACCTCATCACCACTGCAAAGCAGCTAGGCTGAACAAGTAATGCTTGGGTACTGAACCGAAAAACCTACTAAGATTAGTAAGCAGACACTCACGCAGCAGGCCACTATAGGCCACTCTCACCTCGAACGGAGTGAAAACAGAGTAGTTTTTGACCAGTGGTCAAGAAATATATATTCATCACCGTACTATATTTATTGGCACAGAAGCTAACAATAAAACTTGAAATTAAAGAGGTCTTGTGCTTTAACCATGACCATACTTTTAGTTAGCATATTCTACAGACTACAGTGAAACCCTTACTGGACATGTTACTTCGTTAGGCCTACACAGCCTAGGCTAGACCTAACTTAGTTATCCTTACTTACGCCAGACATGGCCTAGCCTAGGTCTAACGTTAGACAGACTAAGTACTTAGTTAGGCTAGCTAGACTAGAGATTAGGCCTAACTAATCTGTTGAACTAGTATTATTACCTCCTTCGCAATAACTGCTACACAAATAGCCATTGTGAAAAAGACTGTTGAATTTCACAAAGTTTCAATTTAAGATGATCCCGTCACTAGTAGTAGTAACATTTAGCGACAAGCTTTGTTCCCAGCAAAGTGATGAAAGCAGGGTGCTCGGCATTGACAAACCAGCATACTTTATGATCATCCCGTGTGTCGCTAATTCACACGTTTCATGCTTTTCATGATCAAAACGGAGGGTATAGCATAATAATACGGCAAGTGTCCGTAGTAATATTAATAGTTTTCTTAAAAGAGTACAAGACCGTGACCGAACAGAAATTAAACCCAAAATGACGGCCAGTCTGGTGTAACTAGTCCTAATAATAATCCTTGGATTTTGAACTTTGGAAGGACTAAGAAGACTATGTCTATAGTGTGTAGTGTTGGTGCAAGTTAAGGGGGGTAGGCCCACACAAAAAAAATGTTTTGCACCTAATATCTGTTTTTACTAAAAAATCTGTTCTATTATTACAGATCTTTCAAATGAACAATTTACTTTTTCAACAAACACTCCTTTTTTGGTCCAAAAAAATGATCAAAATTGAAGCCTAATTTTTGTTTTTCCGAATAAAAATCCTAATTAAACAGGTGGATATCGGCAGGGCAGAGGTGAGATGCAAATGAACACAAAGGGTAACATGATCAGGCTGGTTCCAATACCTGGTATAAAGACTCGGGAACAATTGGTGGCTGCTGTCTGACTGAAAATGTGTCAAATGCAGTATAGGGTTGGAGGGGAATGTGCAGGGGGGGTGAGTGAATTGTTAATGTCACTATCTGAAAATGTAGTACAGTTAATGTAACAATTGAGAAGACTGCTTCTATACAAGTGTTCATCTAGTCTCTTCTTGGCAGTAAATGTTTGGGTGGGGTGGTTGCCATATATTAGAATGGATATACATGGTGGGTAGCATAGGCAGATCAAGCTCATTTGAAGGCACGGTAGTTTGCATGAAGAGGTTTTGTTCCTATAAAGCCTCAACACTCATGCTGCAACGCCTGCTCTTAAACCTTTCTCATCCAGACCCCAGTCCATAACACAAAATGGGGTGATAGTAACTGGGGTGTATAAAACCTACTCCAGCATAACTTATTTCCCTTGATTAATTGACAATTCTGCACATAATCGCTGTGTGTATGACAGTTTGGATAAACAGGCTGTAGGCAGTATTTTTCCATTTGTGATCCTTACAGAACTTTTAACCTATTTACAATTGTTGAGCTAGGCCAAGCAAGTTGTTGTGGTTTCATTGGTACTTCAAATTGGGTCATAAACTGCCTCTAGGAGGATAATGGCTTTACCAAAAGCTAACGGACCAGCTGCATCATGCTGATTTATCTACGAACTGCCCCTAATCTGGCTAGCCAGTCATAATGGTACTTATTATAGGCAGGGGGATGGGGGAGGGGGTATTTGTTTACTTTGTTACTAGTACTAATACAGCCTGGGTTTTGCCAGTTAACTCCACCAAGGGTCACATAGAAGGCACTTTCAACGGCGCTATATTGCTTATTTTCGTTGGTCTAACTTTTATTTCCAGGGACTGACTACAATGAACGACATATTTCATTTAAAAATACCAACTGGAAAATGAAAACAATGTTGCTCTCTGAATTATTGTGCAATTATTTTGGCCATTTAACCTTTCACAAAATGTCATGTACACGTCACAAGTAGAAGTGGCTGCTGCTGTTTGATGAGGGCAGAGAGTGTTTGTCCATGGTCAAGGGAAATCAGCTCATCATGTGGGCTGTAATAGCAAACAGGTGAATACAAATGATGGGATTACAAGAAATTATTCATTTCAGAAAGACTTACTCATTCCAATTTTGATCATGTACACTTTTCTGGTATTGCAACATTTTTTTTGTAATTAGTATATGAAATGCTTACTGTTTGGTCTACAAGAATTTCTTAAAACTAAATGTTTTATTCCATATCCTTTTCAAGCAAAATTGAGAGAAGATAAGCTGCTTGACACCAAGCGACATAATCAAGGAGTGTAATAGAGAAACAAAACCCTATTCCTCTTATAAATTCCCCTATGTATACCTTCCCCTATACCCATTCCAATGTATCCCTATACCCATTCCCCTATGTATCCCTTCCCCTATACCCTTTCCAATGTATCCCTTCCCATATATCCATTCTACTGTATCCGTTCCCCTATACCCATTCCAATTATCCCTTCCCATATATCCATTCCACTGTATCCCTTCCCCTATACCCATTCCAATTATCCCTTCCCATATATCCATTCCACTGTATCCCTTCCCCTATGCCCATTCCAATGTATCCCTATACCCATTCCAAT
>JAODAG010315496.1:0-23160 GCA_027574785.1 Orphnurgus asper | reverse complement strand
AAACTATTTAAGTGTAAATTTATGAGATCTCAAAATAAAGATTGTCAGATGTAGCTTGGAAGGCCTGGGAAGAGCCATTTCCGGCCATCTGAGAAGCTTTTTTGTCAAACAAATTCTTTGCACGCAACACGCCAACCAATAGTGGTGCTACGCTTAAATAGTACAAGGCTTCCGAGTTGGAAAATTATTATTCTACACCGCCCCCCCCCTCAATCACAATACCCTAGCAACATCCCTGAGCAGTGAGCCTATCCCCAAACTTATACATACTTAAGTATGTATCCTTTATTTGAGGTGGTCTTACATGAAGTACATAACCTGTAAGGATATTGGTATAATAGTAAAATTATGTACAGTGGAATACAGAGTAATGGAGAATATTACAGTGCTGCAGCTGCTGTATAGTAACAATACACTCAATTCTCTGTGCTGTGCAGTATGTGTAAATTAGTAACAAGTTACTGGTATGCTGCTACTTTTCCTTACACTTTATACATAATATGTAACTGTAGCACTGTATGCAAAGTTGAACAAATATTCATCATTTCCATCAGTTCAAATCTGTCAGACTTCACGTGGCAGTGGAGTGATATTAAATACTTAATGAGAATCCACCAAGTACAAGTTGTCGTATACCCTTGGTACAGTACACTATATTCCTAGTGGGCCAGGTACCACTATCGGGTCCATAAAATAACTGTAAACCGTAAATAATAATTATAAACACTTCCTGATATGGGTATTCACCAGCGGACTATACTTACCCTAAAAGAAACTAACTGCATATCTAAGGACTTAATCTACACCTCACAGAAGAAAAGATACCCTAGCCCCCATCTGGCCATGTATGTATACTACAAATCTGCCATACAGAGAGAGAGATTAACTTGTCACTATTTTCTTCTGTGCAAAAACCTCAAAGGAATGGGGTCTTGTCTTGGACATTTTCTTTCGTTTTTCTGGATTTTCACGGATATATACTAGTGCATTTTTTTTTGTAATTGTATACCAACAAACCCTAATTAGAGTTAACATAACTATGTCCAACATCAATAAAGCAATGGGGGACAGGACTATTTAAAAGACGTGGTCAAACGGAATAGGAGTTACCCCCTATTTACTTTTGCCCCGAGCGTCTGATCCGCATAGCGTTCTCACAAAAGTAGGGTCGAAGTAGTATCTAAAATAGTTCCTACAATAAGGAGCTAACGTTGATTGATGCTGTGCGGGGGCCCAGGCTCCCAAATGATTGCAATCCCTTCTTCTTAGGTGGATCGAGTAATCCTCCTCCGGCGTTCACACGCTAAACTTGCCAGATCGACTTGAAATTTGGTGGATTAATGGGCTGAAAAGCCTAATCCATGTGAATGCCCAAAGAATTCCTAGACACATTGGGAATACAAGGTGGATGATCAGCCTTAATAGCTAAATAGCTAGGTGTTTATTTCCCCCCCCCCCCACTTTACCGTATAAGGCCGGTTGTGGTATCAGAACTGCAGGAAAAGACACGGTTGTTGATATCAACAATACCTCACCGGTCATCGGTGTAAACAGAGAGAGGCAGGGGGACTTTGAGTCTATCCTCCTTGTGCGATCGGATCTTTCCCAGTAGTCCGATCAAGATCTCGGGGTCTGATCACTATAGAATCGATCGTCCTTGTGGGATCGGATCCTCCTCGAGCCGTTCCCTCACGAACGGGTCTCAGCTAGGGGAACGAAACTGGCACATATCCAGATGTTTATTTATCCTAGTGCAATTTGTAGATGTTTTTTTACAAAGTTATTTTACAAATTTTACAGAAATTTATGCCACATACCCTAATTTCCCATCTTAAATTCATCGTAGGTATAATATATCAACTACTTTGAAGAAAAAAATATCCCTCTATAGTGGGAACCTAACCATAACTATAACACCACATAATATTACCATAACACTTTGGTTAAGAGACATAGTAGTATTATACTACTAAGGCTCTACGCTACGTTAATATGTAAACCATCCACAACTGAAGTAGCTGCTACCTCGATTCTGAACCGCACTTGACTACCGTGAAACATTTGCTAGACACGTGCACACAGAGCTTACATTTATTACCATTAGCAAATATGGGCGTTTTTCTTTCGGCAGAGATCTGTGTGCGGGCGCCAGTGTGTGTGTGTGTGTGTGTGTGTGTACGTAACATGTATTGCAAGCAAGAGGAAAGAAAATTTGACAGAACTCCAAACATGAGGGCACTCTTACAGAAATGTTCCACCTCCCACTAGGGAGTATATCAAAGGTTGTTCATCGAAATTATGACTCATCCAAGGACTAGCAGCAGCTTAACTTGCAGCTGTGAGAACATGTCAACGTTGTTGCTCTGTGCGAAACAGTACGCGCGTAAGGCAGGCCTGCAGATATAATATACGCACCAGCCTCTGTTGCTAATTATGCAGGAAGATGGTTAAAAGAAGAGGCAGGAGGAGGAAGAAGATGACGAAGCGCACGTTAACGTGACACTACGGTGGTTTCATCCTCGCAAGCAAAGCCAGGGAGCCATATGCGGAGAATAAATTAAAGTAACCCTCCTTGGCGGGCGAGTCAGTTAGCTTGCATTCTGTTTCGTCTCCGTCTAGAAGCCCAGAACCCAACCCGTCTCGTGAGTTTTCAGCGTGTAGGAAATTTACCCTACAGGTTAAGGGGAAGCACTTTTAGAGACGGGGAACGCGAGGAGAGGAGTCGATTTTTAAATGCCGCGACGAGGGATGGAACATGCGATGTTTAATTATTTAAAATGTGTGCCAGTAAGGTTGCATCTGGGCTAATTTATTTATTGGCTGGTATAATCAAGTTAGTAGTAATCCACATACTAGACAACCCAGACATAATTGGCTATTGATGGATTTAATTAATAATGAAAACATAATATGCTAATAACATACATTCTTTATTCCATTTGGGGCGGGGTTCATTAGCACAAAAAGTTTAAGGAATGGCTCTTACTCTATCCCGTCTCAAATTTGTCTTTTAAAAATCAAGCTTGTCGAACAGATACTCGGAGAGAAACCGACAATCTTTTCTGTCGTCTTCTAACATCTTAAAAATTATTATTAAGAGGACTTTGATAATTATACCAAGCAATTCAGAGAGAGATTACAATTAATTGCTTAGGGGAGCAACCATTATTCAACTCCTTAGATCCATACCCATGCTAAATGTAGCACCCCTAATATTCAAGTTAGGAGCTGTAAGGTGCTATGGCTTTTAGGAGGGTCATTCTGGACCCTGGGAGAAGGTGGTGGTCTCTGGTTAGGTGAGTCACTAGTCATTGGTCCTTGTTTGAGCTCATCTAGAGGAAATTCGCCATGAGATTACTATGCTCCTGGGATGAGTAGGTAGAACTACTCATTACCCATTCTTTTAACTTTTGTAAGATATTCTTAGGACTGGTGTGGACATTTTACTTATTCAGTTAATAATTAGTAATTATTTTATTTATTACTTAATTTTAATTTTAATTAGTTGTCCCTCCCCCTTCCATCTAAATGACTTGTCTAAGATTCTGGTGGAAGAAGTAAAGGGTGTGATGGGTCAAATGATAACTCCTGGAGACTGCCGTGGTCCTGGTGTAATATGACATCTTGTTTGGTAGGCTGAGTTTAGGGACCCCTCTCAAGGATTCTCCTTGTTCCACCGCTTGAATAAAATGCTCAGGTTTGTAAGAAGCTTAGGCCTATACCAATCACAAAGACTCTACTGTCACATCACTTGGTTCAGCAGAGGGCAAGATCATACAGATTTATCCACAATATTATAAACAATAACTTCTAAATCAGTTAAGAGTTTATTTCTGCCTTTGCCCAGACCTCCCAAGAACTTCATAATTTCCATTGCTACATAGATGTATTATTTGTTTATAGGCCTAACGTGTCATTCCTGTGATGGCACTGCACACACAGGATGGATATATGTGATGGATGCACGTGCACACAGAAGTCCCCAATTATGTATTATTGTATTATTTTATTGTATTATTTACTATTTTAATCATACGTATATTACGTTCATGTTGATTCTATTGACATTGTTAGTGTTATTTGTTGATGCTCATAATGCCCGTCAACCTTATTATTATTATTAGTCCATATTACCGCTGCAGGAACAAATAACATTTAATTGAGGTTTGTAGAGTACTTAAAATATTCCAGGTCTTTGATTACATTAACTATATATATGGAATGATCATTATTTTTTGTGATATGCATAAATTGTAAATGCATAATAGTGATAATGTGCAGTCAGACATCCACCAGTGTGATATATTGTTCAAGTAGTCTAGCCATAATGACCTACTGGCATAGATGTGTTACCATGGTAACAAGGTGTACCATGAACTTTAGGCGACCTGCCCATGTGGTAGATGGGCTAGGATATTTGATAATTAGTTATTGTGGTCATGATATAGTATTTGAGGGACACCAGTTGGATAGTCTCATTTAAATACTTATTACAGGACTAATTATGTATTAGGTCATATGTAACTAACTACCATATACCAACTGGTGCAGCATAACTGCGCTCCAGGCTAAGTGACCACTCATGGTGATTATCGTAGCCTAGTGCTAGACACAGGAATATCCTTTGGAACTGCAGTTTATCCAAAGGTGGTAGGTTTCCATGGTAACATATATGGTCCTCCAACTCGTCCTTCCTTATTTTGCCATCCTTATGGATGTTTAAGTGTCTGGAATTTCACTGAAATTTAAGCTATCTACATGTAAGGAACATTTTTCAAAACATCTCGCACTAAGAAAAGATGCTCAATAACACCATTGAGAAATTTGTTGTTGTTATTCTGCTCGTTTCGAGTTATATATAGTTTACTGCCTAACACAGTATTCTATGGCACCGAGGAATCCTACATTCCCAGAGTGTGTGTATCGGACATGGAAAGAGCGGCAATTCCTCCTCAATGCGTTTTCTTCCCGTTAGATTTGTATTTCTTCCTACGGACACAAGTCCTAAATTCATTAGATATTTATCACTGTGTAATTGGTTACATTCGTTTTGGAAAAAAAACGGGGATGTTTTCGCGGGGTTTTTGGCGGAAAGTTAGCAGGTTTTTGGGGAACGATCGTTCACCCAGAATTTGGACAGTTGCTGGCAGCATTCATAGAAAAACAATTGTCACACATACGATGCAGAAGTGCAAGGAAGTAATAATAATGACTCAGTAATAAATACCTAGGTAGTAATAGTAGCTATCTCACTAACCCTAACGTAGACATCACTACAATATCCCAGGAATTAATTCTATACTATCTATTATGCAAGTTAACAAGAAATGAACAACTGTCATTACATCATCATTACAGTTGCTACCAGCAGTTTCACACCCTAATCACAAAACTGTAACTTTTTATGCAACTTTTTATACCCATTAAAAGACTAATATGGTGAGCAAATGCTAAATATCAGCTGCTATCTGGATGTTATCTGTTGTGAAGTACTTGCTTGGCATTGCTATTTGTTTGGGAGTTCACAATTGCAAAGTTAATTTTTAAGGTTTTTTTTCAAAGTAATTGGGTCAAATGCAGGACAGAGGAGTATGGACAGTCAGCAATAAATAAATTTGGATATCTGGAGATGCACTGGATCTGAACAGATAGATAGATTGTTTCACCAAATTCCCCTTAGAGGACGGGGAAAAGAATGCCTGGGTTAGGTAATGATGACAGAGTCATCAGTGGCTATAAATTGCCACATGGAATTGACCAAGCAAGAAAAGTGGATGGTGAGGGAGAAATAAAAAGGTGAAGCCGGTCTGAGAATACCATGCCACTCTCCTCATTGACCTGCTGCAGATACAGGAAAAATTACAGGGAGCCCCTGGCTTACATTTTAGTACATCCCTACATATCCTTTGGGGTAGTGGATTCGCGATTCATTGCACATGGTCGACATGGCGTCCATAGAGTCGTACTGCATGTAGTTCACACGATCCACACGATCCACCCAACCCCACTTCCCCCACCATACCCATCACAAGTACAACAGGACATTGTAGAGCATTCTGAGTAGGCTACTTATCTTGCCAGGGCTTTCACCATTTTCATCACCATTAAATTTTTTGGGGGGTTGATCTTATAACAATTTGTTACCATTTCTCCTCGTGCTGTCTGGTTTAGGCTAGGCTGGCCTATACACCGTTTTCAAATGTACCTTATGATGCGTTTCCAGTTTCAATTTTCAATTCGACTTAACGATAAAATCACGGGCAGAAAAAAAAGAAATGCTCCGTGGGTCAAAGGTGAAATTCATTGTGCAACAGAAACCACTTGTCTATATCGGTGACGTTTTTGCTGCGCAACGATAAACTGATACCTCCACTGCCCTTAGCGAGTCTCATTTCGTGAACATCGTTTCAGACTTTATAACATCTTATGGAGTTGACATCGGACTAATTTATGGTGAGGCTACTACTATATAGCAGTCTCTTAGACTGCTGTAGTAGTAGAATCAGTATCAATGTTAGTTATACCAGTACTCCTCAGGACTCTCCCCATCAATTATGACAACCATGGATACACAGGGGAAATTACACAATCCACCCAAATGGGTAAAAACAGGGGGGGGGGACGTTGATGAAAAATTATTTGGATATGCCTGCATGGATGGAGTGGAGAAAGTCTGTATACCTAGGGGATCCAGAAAGACACTTCTTTAAGAATAAAATAAACCTTTTAGGGTCAGTCAGACAGCAACTACAGTGATATGTGACAAGCGCCAGACTGCACGAGACTGATGCAGGACATGAAACGATGGATGATCGCCCATAAACTATAAACCATAGCTATAAACCAACAGTTGGTATGAGGCAGACCGTTCGTCTGGGACTTTTTACGCCCTCTCAAATTTACAAGAAAAGTCGCAAAGTTTTTCCAGTCCAAGAAATGAATGCATCGTCTGGTAAATGTAATCTCAATGCGCTTCTTTCAAGCCGATCCATACAGTCCCCAAGAAATGCGAAATGATTGTGATCAAGTCATGTTCACTATTATTTAAGAAAGCAAAATGCATGCAATTGTAGCACACGCTCCCACGTGTCACCATCGTTGCTAACACACACAGACTGGTAGGCCAGACGTTGCATTAAATCCACTCTTTCACTGCATATAATCCAACTCTGCAGACTCTGAACTCGGTTCCTGGCACAGTGCCAACACGGTTCTTCCCCCCCAGCCGTGTGAAAAGGAGGGGTTCCCCTCAGTTTCTGGAACCGACATGTTAGTCCTGATTGCCTAGAAGAGAGTGGACAGTAGTAGAATAATTTGAGGCACACGGCCGTCGTGTATGCCGTGCGATGTGCTTTCCGACACCAGGTGTAACACTAACTGGCTCGTATACTAATTAGCTCATACCACATAAACACCGCATGCCGGATTATGAGTGACATTTCAAGCGGGCTTGGGCCAGCAGCGTAGGAACCAGGGATCTAGTTCTGACCAGTTCCATCTGCTTCACAGTCTGGATACTGCCCCAAAGCACTGTGATCGATTAGACATAAACCAAGAGTTACCCGGTTTTGTTATTTACTTGCCTCGTATACATTATAGCATCACCCTTATATTTCTGTGATCTAGCATCTGGCATAATCTAATAACACCGTAGTGGTCTCCTCGCCCTTCCTTATTTTGCCACCCTCACAGTTGTAATTTGATTTTAGTGTCTGGCCTGTATCGGATTTCTTTCACTTCAATAATCTACACCAAAAGTCAAAAAGAGAAGGAACATCTACAGCAAGAGTCACCACCCAAAGAGTCACCACCCAAACTGTGGTAAAATCCGAGTAAACCACATTTGTCAGACAATTATTGGTGATTAAACTGTCTCTTTCAGAATGACAGGCTTGGCTTCGGTTGGTCTGTTGTTCTGCCATTCGTAGCCTCCACAGGTTATTATTTTATTTGTTCAGTGCAGTTTATTCTGTGGTTTTATTTATTTCTTAAATTTATTTATTATTTTGATTATTATTTTATTTGTTCAGTGCAGTTTATGCAGTGTGTTATATTTATTCAATTTATTTATTATTATTATTATATTTTTTTTATTCAGTGGTTTTATTTATGTATTCAATTTAATGGTTATTATTATTTATTCAGTGCAGTTTATTGAACGACTCGTGATCCCTTGTTCCTCCTTCCTTTGGCATCAGATCCTTCTGGTAAAAAGCCCCTCGGGCTTATGATCCCGATCGTAAGAGCATCCACATTGCTAAGATGATCACCCCCGGGTCGGATCAGATCCTCGTGTTCTCGCGTTGGAACGGCGTCTAACGTTATGAGCAACTGATCAATTATCGTAATTCTTGCGATTAGCAATAAACCATCCCATGCATCATCACCTTTACGACACCTGATCTTCTGAAGGTTCACAACGAAATGCGCGGCGGTGAGGAGACGACTGGCTGGTCTGCTGTTAGCCGGCCTCGTATTTCGTTGTGAGTCATCATCTCTTCCATAACTTTTTAAAAGCGACCCATCAATTCCATAAATCTACAGTGACAAATTGTAACAAAGCCGGCAAAGACGTGATCGACTTACAGCTCCGCGAGCGGGCCCGGATGACAACTCCGATAACGTAAACGAAAACCGTAACGGGAGAACGCCAACTTGTTACAGACTAATTGCGATTCGATACAAACTCGCTCAGAGGAAATAATAAAACGACGAAGGTGACTGGAAGAGCAAACATGAAGCTGGGGGAGAAATACGACGGTAGGCGGAGAGAAGATGCCCACGCAGCTGTGCAATGTGTGTAAAACCTCCCCGGTCCCTGTCTCGGAGTCTTTGATGATTAAGAGGGAGGAAGATAGTAATAAGGCGGTGTCAAATTTATTGATTTATATATTTTCCACTTTCTGCTTGTCATGGATTTCGAAGGACAAACGTAGGGATGTGGTCCTGGGTGATAACATTCCTCGTGGAGGGAAGCTGGGAGCATACTTGGTGGACCACCGCTCAAGCATAAAACAGTACAGAATATCCCAAATGTTAGGATTCCAAAAGGCATCGATGGTGGTATTGCTCAATCGAATCGCTCATGGACATCATGGAGAGATTATAAACAAAAATACAGTTAGAATGCATTTTGTTTTAAAGTAACAAAAAATGTCGATTACTTAAAAATTTGTATCTTCCAAGTAATTAAAGAAAGACTTGAAGCCTCAATAGAAATAATTTCAGGCAGGCACACCTTTTTCTGTTTCTTGAAAACTAGGAATATTATTTATCGTAACGTATAAACGGAATCATTCCGTCTCTCAGAATTCCATACCCAAACAACATACACACTCAACAGACCTCGGCAGATATAATCCACTTAGCCTTTTTTTGTCCCACATCTACCAGGTTTGTATCGATTCATCTAGCATCTTGCTCAATCTCACAAATCAGGAAATTAGTTTATCCCATCATGCATTGGTATCATCTTCATCTTCATTCACTACCACAAGTGCTCCAAACATGGAGCAATTCTATATCTTTTGATTTGTGTGTGTGTGCGTGCGTGTGTGTGTGTGAGGGGCCTATCAATTTTTTTGGGGGGGCACAGCCAAGATCCCTGACGTGCAAACTTTGAACGTGGTCGTCGAACAAATGTCGAGAGTATGCATTTCTCATCCGATCCTCGGTGACCCACTGATGAATTGCAAAGCATGTTTACGTGAAAGATACTGCGGACACCGGGCATCTTGCAAATGATCCTGTAGTGAAGCTCGCCAGTGAAATCTTAAGGACTTGACCGGAGGAGTTGAAGTGGTGTCCATTCTCGGTTAGAAAATCATCTCGTTTCCAACTTCTCATCTTGTCGTTGTAAAAGGTTGCAATATTAGCGAGATGCAATGGATGATGGAATTAATACCCTCCATTCCTATCCCTCCCTCGAAATTAACTTTTTTTTATTTTACATTTCATAGCATAGCAAGGATTTCTGATTTTCAAATTTTAATAAAAAATAAATAAATAGCTCGGGGTAATTTACTGCTTTTTCTATTTATGCTCAATCGGCCCTGAAACAAAACGATATCATAAACCGTCAGAGGCCGCTCCTCTGCCTAATGGAGTGTTGGTACGATCGTATAACATGCGGCACATCGCTGGCGTGATTTGTGATATCGGCAGTTCGCAGCAGAGTGTGACCATCAACATTGGTTGCATAAATTTATTCCAAAATCACATCTTGCTTTGTTTTTACAATTTCCTGCTTTCTTGGCGGCATGACCAAGGAGAGGGGGGGGGGGGTGTCGAGAGAATGTTCGTAAAAAGCTGCTCATTCAGGACATGTCTGTGGATAACTCTCGATCACTGGACAAATGTTGCCTGCTCCTTTAATCCTCGACGATAACTTGCAGTATTTGATCTTCCCCCCTCCCCCGATTATAAAATTCGTCAAATTCCAAAGCGGCCTCGGCCTTGGATTTCTACAGTGCACTTTTCTCTACTGCCAGGTCCGATCCGAACCATCTACCTAAGATGTAACGATGTACCGATTGCTGCTGTGCATGTTTTATGGTTTTAAGTAGTCTCTGTATACATCATTGGATGGAATGATTACTTTCCATGATCGTCATTCCGGAGTTATTATAGGTCCGCCATCCTGGAGGAGTGATGGTAAGTAATCAAATCACAGACTTGTAACATCCCTACTGGTAGCAACAGCGATAGTAAGACCCTCTCCCCGGATGAAATAGCAACGGTAATAAATAATGAATAAAAATAAAATATTATGGGAAGAGTGATTTATTGTGGGAGGGTGGGATGGAAGAGTCCTACATATGTACAATATGTGTGTGAGAGTTCGGGTGATCATGATATTTCAAGGACTTGACAGACTTGAAAGACTTCCAAGTCAGATTGAGAAGAGGTAGATGAAATGGTTTAAATTTTTCTTGGAGTAGACTTGCCAGACAAGGCAAGGCCCCGCTGGACATAAGTAGATGGGTGGGGATGAGGTGAGGGGCCAGTCGCTGAAATATATCTCTTTGATGACATTTAGAAATGAATCGGCAGTATAAGTACCCACTCTGTCACATACCCCCCTCCCCCATCCTGTGACTCTCCTCCCTCCCCACTTACGACATTGCGCTGCTATTTGACGAGGAATTCAATACAAAGGGTTAGTATTAGACACTAATAAAAAAAAAGCTACTGTAGACGAAGAAAAAGTTAGTTTGACAAAGTCTTCATATTTTGTCAAAACCAACTCTCCCATCCTCCCTATTTTGTCAAAACCAAGATGATCTTTATCTTTAAAAATTCTGTTGGTATCTTGTCTAATCTTGTCACTACAGTAACCCAGACCAGACTTGATGTCTATCTAACCAGGGGGAGGGGGTTTGCCACTAGTGAAACTCCCACATCTATATACATCTGGGAGAGCCAACTCAACAAGACTCCTTGAAGGGATGGATGGTGTGATTCATTGCTTTTAACTACTATATAACTTCGATGACATCACTCATGGCAAGATGACTTCACTCTTGGCAAAATGCCACAGCATGGAAGCATTGAATGAGCAAAACATGATCAGGCATATTTAAATTAATAGAGTTGTGGCAACTGGGTTTTATACACCATTGATTGGAGGTTGTCCAATTCCAGCGAAAGGGGAAAGTCATGTTGTGAGGGAATGCGATAAAGACACCTTTCCTCCCCCACTCCCATATCCCCTTCTCCCAACCCCCGTGTCCAGCCACTATACTATCTTGTTGGGGTTGACACAGTGTGTTTTAATTCAGTCATAAGTCATCATGCTTCTTATCACAACCAAAGAGCTTTGCTCCATCCTTCTTAATTGTCAAATTTTACTGTGTTTGGATTCCACAAGTGCTTTTTTCGTTGTTTTTTTGCGATGAAAGTCGACAGCGGACAACAGCACAAAATCTACTTCGTGTCACAACAGCTACAATCCACCTCACGGAGAAATCACGCATCACATGATGGATGTCACTAAACAAGCACATTGTAAATGAATAAACATTCATGACCTACGGTAGTTCTTTGTTATCTCCAAACAATCTGCTTTTCACATTAAATTGTGGTATAACAATCTGATCTGCTGATAAACAGATGAAACTGCATGCTCAGCATATGTTACCAGACGAATGTCAACCTCTGACCACAAAATCACGGTTAACTGCAGTACCAATGACTGCGATCAACTTTGACTACTGTTTACATTTGCGTTTTAAATGACCTCCCAAATATATTGGACGACCCCATTTCTCCATTGAGTAACGTTTGACCTCTGACGAACCAACCTGTCATAATCATTATAATCACGATAGCTCACGGACCTAGTAGCCATTCATTGAATACACGTTTTTGACCCCTTGGTGACCATGACCTTTAAACCCCTCATGGTCAGAACTTCATCACTTCTATGTTATTACTGTGATAGTTTGGGGGGAGATTCATTGATATTTGACATGCTCCAGAGTGTGAACAAAAGAGGAACAGACAAACAAATAGACATAAATTACAGCGCAACACACTAACAAAATCTATGATTCGCCAAGTAACCAAACGGACGGAGCAAAATGCCTGTCAAATTGGTCATGTCGCCGAGAAGACAAACTCGGAACATTAAAGCGTGTGCAATGATCAACTGTAAAACAGCAACTATCTTTGAATGAGACGAACGAGTTCACTTGTGAACCGTAGTACGGGGGACGTCCCTATGCACTACCGTTAGTTGCAAGGAAGTTGTCTTACTTTGTCACAAATGCCATTGCTTTTTTACAAATTAACGATGATTATAATAAAGATGGTAACAGGTGTCTACTACAGTAGTAGATACTCACATTGGATTTTCACAGCTACAAGATGCAGAAATATTTTGATCTATCAGGTAACCGGGTAAAGTATTTAATTTTTCCACCTGAGAATTCCTTTTCGCCTAAGTTGGTTGCATAGTAATCATTGGATTATGATATGAAACCATGACAACATCCACCCATCCACCCAGTTCTATCTGGGACCTGTGGAGATTACATGCCAAAAACAATGGTGCAAGGCTGATGGAAAGGTTCACAGCTTGTACAAAAGGAACCAGTTCTATCATGACCTGAAATGGGGCTAGGCTAGGCATACTTTATTCATTTTGGAAAGCGCCACCATTTACATTGCACACGTGGGTTAACGTCATACCGCTTTGGGTCGTATGGCATTAGAATGAACGCCGTTGTTTCCTGTGGCCGCTTGCTCTTCGACTACAACAGCGTTCGGTTTACGGATTACAGCTGGGTTTCAACTATTAATTTGGATTTATACATTTTGATTAATTAATTAAATCCACATCGGATTCAGCAACCGGTTTTTACTCTTGGATTTGTGGTGCATCGCATGCGAATTGTATGTTGGATTCCTGCATTCAAGCTAATTAATTAAATTCAGTCTCTTTCAGTCTTAAATTCAGACTCTTTCTCAGCAAGGAAATCACCATGCCTAGGCTAGATATGGCCATAGTAGCAATATGGTTGATTTGGTTCTATATGTAATACAGGGCTAGTGTTAACTTTGATACTTCTTAACGATTTGTAACCAATATATATTTTAGCCCATATGACCAAACAACCAAGAAGAAAGGTTTCACCGTGTTTCACAATTGTTGGCATGCCCGGCTTTCCCAGCAGTCAAAGAATAGTCTTGCAAAAAAAACCTGCCACAGAGGATGACAACCTACAGTGACAATTAGGATACATCTACAGTACAGCCTATCCACTATGGGAATGCAAGGTTTGCTTCGTTAGAGTGCTGATAAGCTACAATGTTTACACTGGAATCTGAGGTTACTGGGGAATGACTGCTTAGACTATACAGATTCACCGACATCAGCTTGACCTTATGGCTGGGGTCATATGGGGTGAATGATTAGATGACCAGATGGAAGGCTCAGGGGTCCTAGATTCTCTTCAAATAATAGTCAACTCCCTTGTGCACACTACCTCCCCGATAACTGCCAGTTTTAATAGCATCAATTTGCAAAAGGTGTCAGTCTCAACTCTAACAAGTGCTCATGTTTCAGGTGATATAAATTTACTCTTGCAGTAATAATAAATTTCTTCTGACTCAGCTTCAACAGCAGTAGTGATACATGCAGGGAGGACAGGACAGTGGAAGTAACCCTTAATTAATTAAATCAGTTTTTATGGAGTTTTCATAGCAAACATGGAATCACAGTTTTATGACAATGATGTTTGGATTGACCCTTTTTCCGGCTTTCCCGATTTTTGGCAATAAACACGATTTTATTGAAACGACCTTGGCGAGAGCAGTGACTATCACGTATTGACTGGTTAAAACGCACAGCTCTACACGACGCTGCTTACCCCCAAATCTGTTTAGCTCTTCACCGGGTACATGTATGTGCCACGGCGGGCGGTCGTGACCAACTAAACTATCATAGACATGCGTGGCCATCGGATTTTAAATTACAGCCGGTGACCCTGAGCTATGGAGCAACGGAGGCTGTGACGCATGAACAGGTCTATGACAACGATAGCGTTGGACTGTGGAGCGCCGTGCATCGTTTGTTAATTAGCATCCGGGTCAAAAATTTCAAATCAAACAGGACCAAACTGAAGGGTGCTGTGAAACATTTTATAGGCTGTACTAGCTGTAGACAATTCTAAAACCTCACGCACAGATAGCGTGCAAGCTTAATATGATCTTGCACCCTCCAAATCAGATTCTTGCCAGCATTCAAATTGGATCCGATCCAGGTCTGAACTGCAGGTCTAATGAAATAAAGCCTTATAGCACCCCTCACAGTGATATAGGGTACTACCATATCAGTTCCTGACAACTGTTCCATTCCCACTAACAGTTTGACAGGAGAGGTTAACTATGCCAACTGAATATATTTAAACTAGTCCTAGGATACTGTTCAGGTTAAATTATACCTTTGACCCCCCCAAAAAAATAAAAAATTGAAAAATGCCAAATCTTATTTCAAGCTGTTTGCAGAGAAAGGAAGTTTTCCTCCTAGCTCCAAGGAGAATACACATCTGTTGACAGGCATCTCAGGGTTATCACCCCAACAGTGTCACATGAATGTGTCATTTCAGACCCCGACACTTTCAGACTGCCAACATTCCCAGCCACAAAAGCAAGCAATGTACTGTACTGGCTTATATCAAACCTAACCAGATTAGATGCACCCTGGTTTAGATTAACTTAGTATGAAAAAAGGCCACCTCATTTCCAGAATGGATGTTGTTAACAGAGAAGTATATATATATATACCCATGGCCTGTAGTAAGAATGAGGATCACAACCACATAAAACAGCATAAAACAGAAGGATTTTCCAAATTGGCATTATTATATTAACCTAACCATCCATGCCTATACACCACTTTACAAAATTACAATGAAAACTTGCGTATAGTCTCCATTGCCTCATAGTTCGGGCTACCGAAGTACGACAGATCGGGTTGTAGTTGTCAAGCGCTTTTCAACAATGGCCTCAGATGACCCCCATGTAACATTTGACCTCATAAACACTGAAATACTACAATTTGTTCCCCAAACTTCTGTGAGAGGAGTGGAAGAGAAGAAGTCTGAAAAAAACAACTTCATGAGCAATTTTTAATGACCTAAAGATGACCATTGACCTATCATTCCTGAAAGCAAGAAATTTGGTGAATACATATTTTGGTAGAAAGGCACTTTGAACACTATCAACAAATGAGCTCAAAATGACCTCTAGAAGACCATTGGCTTGAACTGTCAGACCAACCCTGATTTATCTCTATAACATGGTTCATTGCATTTAACTTTCACTGTAAAGAAAGTTAAAAGTTAAATGACTTAAATATCCTCCTTTGACTTCCTGAATACCCCAAAGGAGCAACTTGGCTTACTTTCATTAGTAGCTGTGGAAGTTTGCATAAATAAAACCTCAAAGAAGGAGAAGCATTGATAAACAATGTATGTAAAGCATACAATGACCACAATTGACCTGTGCATAACCTTTGATATAAAATTATTCAACTCTCCAAAGGAGCCACACCATTTACTGAAAGATCATCATTATGACCAACTTTGGGGAATATAATCCTGAGAAAGCTTGCTCTTCAATAAATTTCCTCTAACCTCTAATGATCTTTGACCTCAAATTCATACACTCCCCCCCCCCCAAAAAAAGCTACAGCTTGAAGGATCACTTGGAGCAACTCATTCAGTGGATACCCATTTCTGTCTGTGGAAGAAAACTTCCAAGCATTTGCAATAAATGACCCCAAATAACCCCTAGCTGATCTTAAATGTAACATAACAGAATACCCCAAAGGCACCACTATTTTAAGGAACACAATGAGCAACTTTGGGAACATGTGCCCAGAAACATTTTGAGCATTTGAAAATGACCTCAAATGACCCATGGTTACCTTTGACCTCAAATTCCAGAACTCTTTGGCCCACCACCCAAGATCATTTCATTTGTTTCATAAAAATCCATAACAGATGGTTTATGAGAAGAAAGAAGCATTTTATGAAGTGTCAACAGACAGAGATTAATAGACAGCAGTGGTGGGTCTAAAGGTTTCCTGTTTTTAGCAGATTTCTTTAATTTCGTAGTTAAATTGGCATTATTTCCTAACTTTGTTGATTTTCACCCACCTATCTGTGAAAATGGAAAAACAATTCTTGATTATTGCTTTGGTCTCCTCCCTCATAGTTTGAAATTCTGAACCAGCCACCACAAAACACTTAAATCACCACGGGTTGGAAAATTATGCATAAGGACATAAATTTGTTAAACTGTATTCTGGTGAAAAAATGCACAGCAAACTGGGGGGAGGGGGTAGGCCAAAAAAAAAAGTACAATATATGCACTGCTCGCAATGCGGACCATACAGCAAAACAGTGACAGTCATTACCGTTGAAGGGAATGTTCGTGAGACTTTCCAAACCCTGAACCATCAATGCCAGATAAATGTAGAGCCCTGTTTGCAATTGAAATATTACCCGCTTGTTGAGGAAGTAATAAATTGCTTTCCAATAATTGAACAACTTCCTCCAAATCTGTGGGGAAAATCTTCCAATTAGTATACGCCACCTCCAGAATACTGATGGAAGGAAAGAACGATGTGTACGGACGACCTTTCGTCCCTTGCAGGTAAAAACAAGGCTTGAATTTAGTCTGCGTTTTGGGGTTGTTGTTTTTTATTTGGAGGGGGGGGGTTTCATGTGTCAAACAATGAAGTGGTTATTGAACAATAGTATTCAATCTTACCGAGGCTTATTGAATACAAAACTGTCCTTTCCTCCTTGATGATACTAAACAATCAGATTCATGAACATTCTGGATGAAATCTACCTACTTGTCTAATAATCAAATGATTCAAACTTTTAGAGAGAGGCTGTTGTTTTTTTTTAACATTCTAATCATATTGATACACACCGTGTTACCCTGAAAGATGTGCGTGTAGATAATTTCTAATAATTAGCTCTCGTTACACTGTAAAACGAACGGCTTAGTTCAGCCTCAACAGCCTATGACAGGTAACGATTAGAGCGAATCCTCTGAAGTTTGTGAAAAGGTTTCCATTTTTCCTTAATTAACGTCAAAGTGATTTTAGAATATTGACTGGAACAAGAGAATAGACAGCTGTCGGCACAAGTACTGTCGTCAGAGGGGTTGTTGTTTTTACTACACGTTTGAACTCAAAATACTGCTTTAATTGCTTTAATTAAGAGAACGTTTTAACATTTGTCCTTCAAATGTTTAACTGAACGGAAATAATCTGGTGAGCGAGGAAGGTTCTTGAGAAAAGAGAAGTCCCTCAGTTTCCTTTTAAAAGTGTCGACATGTTAGTAGGAAGCTTATTCCATAGTTCAAGAGCAGCTACAGAGAATGAGTGACGGCCATATGATGCAAGCTTCCATTTGGGTGTCGTCAGAAATTTCATGTTGGAGGAAGAACGAAGGGTACAGAGTGTAGAAGAATACAGCAAGAGTTTAAAGTCGATACGATGTGAGACTATGGCAACCAATGTAGCTGCTGCAAAACTGGAGAGCGATGTGGTGAGATTTTTCTTGTACGAATAACGATTATTGCATCTGTATCATAGCAGTTTGTTGAATGCAGTAAACATGTAGCATAGTCAGTAGTCTCTCTGTGGTTACTTCTTCTGCTCTGGGATTTGGTTGTCGAAAAGGTCACGCTCACACAGAAGGGGATTATCTGCTCATCGGAGAGTTTAACAGTTTGGGGTGGAAAGCAGCACAGTGCCAAGGTCCGCGTGAACCGGCCAAGACACGTTTGTTACTGCTCTCGCCGGACTAATCTGTGGTACGAACACGTACCGCTAGTAACACATTTTTTGGGCTACTTATGCACAAGTATCATAGAATCTGCAAATAGACCCAACTGGAAATGTGTTTTTGCTATGTTGGCGGTTCCTATACCCTTGTTCTTTGCCTGCATGGCATAAAAAAAACAGCTATATTTACAATTATTTGGAAACGTCGACTCAAAAATTAAACATTGTTTGTCGTAGACAAAGACAGGTGGGCAAACAACCCTGCAGAACCTGCCAATCCTTAACAAAGGAAACAAGAACCAATGGGGTGGGGTACTTCAAAAACCCTAACAAGGGATTCTCTATATTAAAGAACCTGTAGTGGGAGAGCCCCAAAATACTATTGACTCCTGCACAAACCTCCCGTGCAACTGACCCATACACCCCATATATATATAAAGTGTGGTAGGCAAGCCTAACCTCTGCTAGAACTGCACGAGGAAAAACGTTAACATTGATACGAGTTGAAAAACCTCCCAGACATAAAGGAAATAAATACATAGTGTAATATTGCAACCAGGAAAGATAAAGCAAACTCCTTAAAAAAGAAATGGTTCAAGTTAAAAAGGAAAGGTAACAATCCGGCAGTCCAACGGTCGCTACATAGCCCTAACGCTTTGGGACGTGATGTCATGGACGTAGGACAGAGGCTAGGGTAAAACGTTACCTGATGGATTCATGGCCTGCCGTTTAATTCGTTTCCATGTTTCTCCCATCAAGGTTTTTTTGCAGAAGGTGAGGATAAGAGGATAAGGGCTACCTTTTTTTGGAGCAGCGAGGGGGGGGGGCCCATTTAAAGCTTGAGCATCGTGCCGTTGGTCAATAAGTAAATCCATACGGACCGGTTCAGGGTCATCGCAAGCAAATATCCGTACGGCGCAGCCCATGCGAGCAATCCACGTACCAGACGTCTTGTTGCCTACCGATATGAGATGCTGGGCAGGGTACACGTTACGAGGGGATAGCGAAACCTGGAGGTGACGTCATGGAGGCTATAGGGTAAAAGTTTTCCGAGGATGGGCGAGCTATATACTGGTAGGTGTTAAGCAATTAGGGATAAGGGATAAATAGATCGCTGTAAATCTAAACAGACTCGAGTCCTCCTCGAGAATGAAAGTAGCATATATATATATATATATATATATATATATATATACCATTACCAACGATTGATTTCTTCAAGCGTTACCATCTTCGTTGTACTACACGTATTGTACTAAGAGGGTAGTCTGCATGGGTAAAGTTAGCAATCATCATAATTTGGGAATGTAGCACGCACGTCGAGAAAGGCAAAATGCACCGTTAAACATAGGTCGCACATTGGTGGCACTCTTCCACTAGGATCGGATTCGCGGTATCTCTGGCAGCTAAACTTCGCCAACCATTTAGCCGTATATTAGCACAAACCGCCCACCCCGGACATTTGAGGAAGTACTAAAAGAACAGACTGCGATGCCATACCATTTGACAAGAACTCTTTAAATAGCAGCAACCAATTTCATTAACCAATAGTCACGGGGTGAATTCTAAAGACGGAGAGCGTCTGATTATATACCAAGGCGTTCTGACAACCTTAGATGGAGAAGTGAATCAACTTCTGCTACAGTTACCACTAATTAAGAACAAATTACTTCTGCTGCACTGGCTGCCAGAGGCCGTCGTATTCTTTTGATAAGCAAGAAGGAACGAGCAGGAATATGAAGAGAATGCAGGTGACAACGACAGCAGCAGCGGCGGTGGCAGGATACGGCGGCACAGCACAGTACAGCGCAGAAGTTGCGATCTGGGCTGGCTGTCACCGTCAACGGCATAGCGGCCACAGCGGTAGTGGTACGAGTAGCATGCCGAGACGGGTCAACACGGTAGGTCAGCAGTACTGGCCATAAGAGGGCCTTAAAAACTGCTGACGGGTTCCAAATGTGCTAGGGTATTAAGTGTGAATGTAACATGGTATGCATACAAATATACAGTTGCTGATATTAAAAGTTTTCTGTTCTTGTCCGGAATAGATTCTGTTTAAATCATTCGCAGCCATTGTTGGAGGAGGTGCAATTTCCAATGTTTAATCAAGAGTTTGGGTGTCGTATTGAAACTCTCCTGTAAGTTGTGGGTATGCGAGATGCCTCAATCAATTAAGATCTTTGATCTGTAGGACGTACACCGATATGGCTTTGGTTTAAAAGGCTCAAGTTATGAAACAGGCAACTACTACAGCCTTGTTTACCTACAAGCAATGTCCTTTTGCTCAGTAAACACCATCTATTTTGCAAAGGTTAAAAGTCAATTATTGGTGTAGGAGGGGGGGGGCGGTGAAAGACTGCCGGATCTGGTACTTTAACAGTCTTGTTGGCCTGGTTTAGCATCGATCGATCAAAGGCAAAGACAACAAAGATGCTCTCTTCCCCTCTCCCCCAACGGATTCAAGATGAGCTTCACCGATGCTTTCGCATAACCAACTACTAATTTTACTCTTGGGCAACTTAAGTTCTACTTCCCTCTCGAAAAATGGATTTCGATCCTTTGACAAGAACCAAACTTAAAACATACACAAGAGGATTTTTCCGAGGAGTTTCCTAACCCCCATGTTAATATGCCCTAGGCCTATGTCGCCCTAATTTGACTTTGGTCGTTTTTACTGTTATTCGTCAGACAGTAGGACTAATTAATATGTCGCATTTGTTGTAGGATGTCCCCCTAAACAGCGAGGCAACGATGAATAACCCAAACGTTAAACGGCCCATCATTGACGTTGTACGCGGTGCAGTAACGCTGCCAAACGAGGCGTCGGCTTCAAAGTTAACGCACGTCAATGTCTTCGCGAGCTATGCTCTGGCAATCCGACGCGTTTATATCTCTTCCATCTATTCCAATCATTCAGAGGGTACGAAGAATTGAAAAGAGCGGTCTGGTTTATAAGCGCGGTTTATAGGTCGTTTTTTCAATGTCGTGTTAATGATAATATACACAAGCCCGATGGAACGCAGCCCCTGAATATGTGTGACATATCGTAAGCGTTTAGAAATTTTGAAGCTTGTACACGACGACGTACAGGGCAACGAGTACGTTATGCTATAAATAAATTAACACCTAAACTGGCTGATTTGCTACGTTTGCTTGCACAGAATAACTAATCATGATATTCATCATACACAGAGTTTGTGCGTGTTGTGGCCCTAAAACGACAGATGCTTGAACATGCATGTGAAGGTACAAAATCACTGCAGTCAAAAAAAGTCTGACTTTAAACTGACTTCAACACCTCGCGCAGCAGTCGTGTACGCGAATCAATAACGGTGTAAAGGTGAATGTACGCCTAGATGGAAAAGCCTGGAACTACGATTGGTTGTGGCAAATATATCCAGGAAGGATTTTCATGCCCGGTGAAGTAATCCATTGGCAATATCAAAATGTCTACAATGGTTGTTACAAAAAATTCTTACATTAAATCATCTGGTGGGTGATATTTATAAGCACAAATGATCATTTGTTTCAATAACATAATTATATGCGCCAGTTTTGTTTTGATCTTTCAGATTAATTTCAACAGATTCAGAACATGTAGGCTGTAAAAAGCATTGATAAATGCATGATAGGCAAGAATTATTGCATTTGTTGCAATCGAAACAGCAGAAAGTTGCTCCATTCCTAAAGTCTTTACGAGTTTTATTACAAAAACATGCAGCAAGCTTTACTTGTAACATATTTTGGGATCATCTCCATCGATGGCTACATCAGTGGCTAAAAAAGATGCAGATAGATTTACTTTAAACATAATTATTTTGAGATCATGTCCATTGGTGGCTAACAAGGTGGATCTGGAGCTACTGGGCTGTAACGTATGTGGATCATTTCGGGAACTCTTCCTTTGAAAGATGGTAACTTTTCATTCGTGCAACCTCTGCCATACTAATCCATAAAATAGTCCTACCCAAGAGAGTCACTGTGGAGTAGTAAAACACATCTACTGTCTACAAAAAAAAGCTCACATTCTTAAGATGAACCTTCACCAAATCTACTACTGTCTTGACAAGAACAATGTTGATAGTCGCCAATGAAACCGATGCTGACAGGCTGTGGCTCAGTGTTTGCTTTATCAAAGAATTACTAGCTGCTCTCAAGGAGTATCTAACCTGTTTGCATGCCCTTGAAAGGCATTCTGCAGGATTTGCATCAAGTCAATAGTGAATACAGACACTACCATCCAGCGGGAATGTCCCTGAAATTTTATTCATCGAAATACTAACGCTATAAAAAGCATGGACAATTTTGACTTTTAAATTAACTCGCCTGCAGCAATCGGCAAGGCCTGCAACCTCATGTGTTGTTGCCTTCTACACTGACCCTGGCTGGGTTTTTAGTCATCAGCCAGATCGTAACTCCAAGTTTGTGAAGCAATCGGTTTCGTATAACGAGAAATGGACGCCGATGGGCCAAATGCACGCTGAAGAACTAAGTTGTGTAAAGTGTCTGTGAACGGTGTAATTACATTTTTACATTCTGGCTTTCTTCTATATATGATTGGAAGGTCGAGGTCTCTCTCGTTTGTTACTTATGTAGAATAATAAATATTTGACGTGGCTTTTGGTACTACTACAGACACATGTACGGTTGGTTATCTGTGAGTGGTATTTTCATTTTTCCTGTTTTCATCTTTCCTTTGATGATACATATTTGCATGCATTAAAAATCTCCCGCCGTTTGTTTGAAAAGTTAAACAGGTGCAATGCTATAGACTATACACACATATATATATATATATATATATATATATACACAAATATACACATAAATATATATACATATATACATAT
>JAODAG010315486.1:0-12149 GCA_027574785.1 Orphnurgus asper | reverse complement strand
GGGGGCATATGTAGGTCTTGCCCAAAATTTCTGATCGCCGTCCTGGGGGAGGAGTCTAAGGGGAGGGGTGATTTTTTTTGTTCATTTAAGGAGGCTTAAATGCAAAATGGTGCTATCGTTTGTATTGAGGAATCTTCAGTTAAAATTTTGCAGTTGTAGATAGGCTTATACACACACATGCATACGGAAAACTACTATATATGGGTAACTACAACGAAAACATTTGGGGCCACAATTACTTGCATATTTCTGCCTCACACCAATAATTCTGGCTAAGCGTCTGCCTGAATTCGGGCAGAGAATTTGCCGGCATTTGGGCAGATTCTCTGCCCGATTGAATTATGGGTCTTCAAAAAATTTTGGCACAGCAGTGAATGCTGTCAGGGGGAGCGGTCTAAGGGGTGGGGTCTCCCATTTTTTTGGTTTGTTTAAGGCGTAGATGCAATGGTGATATCTTTGAACTAATTTTATGTTCAGGAATTATCATTATTTACTTGTTTCTTTATGGTTTCCTATATTGTTTACCCATAATATTCATTTTAAGTAAACAATTTAGACAGACAATAAAGAGGCTACAATGTCCACGACATACTGATCAGGGTTGCCAGTAGCTGTAAACCTTATGATCAAACAGACTATACTTCTATACGACTACATTTCGGACGAAATGACGGATCTTCCTGCAATTTTTTGCCCAAACATAACAATGGCTATTTTCCAAGTGGCTGACCCCACCCCCCGCAAAAGTACCCAGGCGATCAGCGATCTTAGTACAAAATATTTTCACTTTAGGTCCAACCATACCGTGAAACTTCATGTGTTTTTTATTTTCTTTCCCTTTTTATATCCCTTTGTCCTTAATTCATTTTTTTCTCTCCATGGGTGGAGGAGGGGGGAGGCTATTCCCTCCCCCGCCCCCTGGATACGCCAATGAGTGACTCGAATTAGGTGTCAAGTCAGTTTGAATTCCCAGTTTGAAGACCCCGTCCGCATTGGCGTTCCTTATAAACAGAATGGGTATCAAACTATGTTTAGAGCATTACGTCACTACACTCCGCACGTCACTGCACTCCTTCCCATACGTCACTACACTTCCCATTCGGACCCTGGTTCGTGACGCAACATGATTGATGAGTAAATTCGTTCCAAGAAACCCCATAAAATAATGCTTCAGAGGTAATACTTTATTACCAGTAACACGATTTAACTTGTAGCGATACTGTTCAACCGTACCATTGACATCATCAATCCTGGCTCTTACTCCGTCTAATTCTGAGTTCGAAGAAGAACTACTAGTACCACTAATCAATAACGCTGAACAGATAATACCGAATATGCAGAACCAGTCAAATGGTAATTTCTAATGTGTTTTGTCTCCTCTTTAGTGAATGCTTAATAGTTTCCCTAAATCATAACTAACTGGTACTATTACTAGTAGTAGTACTACTAGTACCAGTGCTACTACTAGTACTAAAGTACTAGTATTACTAGTACTACTAGTTACTAGTAGTACTAGTACTAACTTAGTAGTAGTAGTAGTAGTACTAGTTACTAGTAGTAGTAGTACTACTAGTACTAGTTAGTAGTAGTACTAGTTAGTAGTAGTAGTACTACTAGTTACTAGTAGTAGTACTAGTTACTAGTAGTAGTAGTACTAGTTACTAGTACTAGTAGTACTACAAGTACTAGTTACTAGTAGTACTACTAGTACTACTAGTAGTAGTAGTAGTACTACTAGTACTTTAAGTTGTAGTACTACTACTTTAGTTATATATAATTGCTGAGTATAGCAGTAGTACTTCTTACTAGAGTGTGGCATAGCGGTTTGAGTTTTCGCTTCTTAGTCAAAAGGTCACCGGTTCGATGTCCCAGGCGTGACTTGTTCAGCACAGCTGCTTTGCCATTGGTGGGTGAAGTCATCCTTGGTGGATTCAAGGTTGGATTTAATGGGTTCTTTGTGTCGCAATAACTTCGCTCATATCAGCTGCAATGCAGTGGTGATGAACAGGTTGCTCTCACTTCTTTGAGAAAGTGGTCAAAGTAGTAGTACTAGTAGCCTTACACTCACGTCCGTCGGATGGGGACGTTAAATGGCGGTCCTGGGAGTAGGATGGGATAGATGGGTACTTGCCTGCCTCGTAACTTCTGGACACTGGTCGAAAAGAGAAGGCTTGTTAAAGCCGGTGTTGTTCATCCACGATCACAACCTGGACAGGGGTTTCTACATGAGCCTATGAGGCTTCCTAACCCCTTAATATACTAAATTAACTAGTAGTACTACTACTACCACTAGTACTACTAATTACTAGAACTACAGTGTAGTAGTCTTAGTACTACTACTGCTAGTAGTAGTAGCAGTTCTTGACTAATACTAATAGTACTACTACTGTACTAGCAGTACTGGTAGTACTAGTAGCCTTAGTACTTAATAGTAGTACTACCACAATAAGTACTAGTAGTACTACTTGCTAGTACTGCTAGTACTGCTAGTAGTAGTAATGTGATTGGGGTTTTCTTAAAACCAAATGTTTCTTAGCTTGGTTTCTTAAGTTGTACTGCCAGTTCAGAGATTTGCACGAACATGATTCCTGCAGTTTCTGGACTGGATTCTGCTGGGTTCTAAAAAAAACTAAACTATAGAAGTGATAACAACTGTCTCTTTGCTCACATTACACCCTGATTAGGAAGAAATGAAGTAAGACCATGTATGCATGAACACATCATGTCATCCAACGGATGTACATTTACAGTATCAAGGTGTGCTATATGTCATGATCGTTTTGAAAACAGTCAATCAGAGTGGATAGCGCATGATGCAATTTATTGTGATAACTGATACTAGTGTTTTGTTAAAGGTTGCAACTCAAATGCAAAGCATGACTGCTCGGTGGCATGGCTTGTTGCGGATGATTCGGTGGACTAAAATTTCTACTGGTTTATTTGTGACAATTCTACTTTCACTTTCGTGGCAGAATTATAAGAATCATTCAAAGGGCCTACCCTCTATGGTAATAAGCTGTCGTTTGGGTCAATTCTGTGGAACGGTTTGATCACACTGCCAGCTACAGTACTTTATTGTTGAGAACAGGGCCATGTTAGCGAAATAGGCATTATCTTTGAGGACATGATGCAACTGCTGCACTAGCTTTTGGTAAAGCCATTAATTAACCCTCTAGAGAGACATTTTGACGACTAATATTATTAAGTACCAATTAAACCACAACAGGAACTGTAAGTAGTGAAAGTCACAAACCGAAGAAAACTGCCTGCAGCCTGTGAGCGTTCGTTCGTTGTTTATCCAAGCTGCGCCACAAAGGTCATTATTAATTAATCAAGGGAAATTTATTACTGGGGTAGGTTTTACAGACCCCCAATTGGGCCCTGAGTGTTACGGACTGGGGCCTGGGTGAGAAAGGTTTAAGAGCAGGCGTCGTGGCACGGAGGGGGTGCAATAGACAGTTCTCCTGAGGTCACCTACAACAGCGTACATGGGAAATCATGCCATCTCCCTGTGATGGCAGCAAGGCGGGAAACACCCTGCACCTTTCGAAAGAAAAAGAAATTTGGAATCACTGACACGCACGTGCTCATTTTTAGGCCCGCATGCCTTTGACAAGTATGAGGTAATGCAAGGCATGCTGTATGTGATAGATGCTTTATGTGCATTGCTAAATATCTCACATAAACCAAATTCAAATTATTTCCACATTTCTTTTTGGTAATAGCTACCCAAGGGTTAATGGAAAAAGTTCCCATTGAGCAACAGGCCCCACAAGGCTATCCTCAAGCTCCTCCTCAGTATGTATCCCAGGTAAGGGTATTTTCTTGTTTCTTACATGTATCACTTACATGTATCACGTACATGTATTTACACTTACATGTACACTTACTCTCTTACATGTATCACTTGATAGAGTGTGAGATGTCACCTGCTTTGATGAGGATACATTGTGTGGCACTTAGCTTTTCTATATGGTGCAGTGTATCACTTGATAGAGTGTTAGATGTCACCTGCTTTGACGAGGATACATGGTGTGGCACTATAGCACTTATATATGGTGCAGTGTATCACTTGGTAGAGTGTGAGATGTCACCTGCTTTGACGAGGATACATGGTGTGGCACTATAGCACTTTTATATGGTGCAGTGTATCGCTTGATAGGGTGTGATATGTCCTGCATTGAGAAGCATATATGATGAAGTATATCACTTGATAGAGTGTGACATGTCCTGCATTGAGAAGGATATATGGTGAAGTATATCACTTGATAAGAGTGTAAGATGTCCTGCATGTAGGAGGATACAGCCTGGTACTTATGGTTCAGTATATCACTTGATAGAGTGTAAGATGTCCTGCATGTAGGAGGATACAGCCTGGTACTTATGGTTCAGTATATCACTTGATAGAGTGTGACATGTCCTGCATTGAGAAGGATGTATGGTGAAGTATATCACTTGATAGAGTGTAAGATGTCCTGCATGTAGGAGGATACAGCCTGGTACTTATGGTTCAGTATATCACTTGATAGAGTGTGAGATGTCCCACAGGCCTGCATACAGTACAGTTCAAATTGCTAATTTATCTTCATGAGTGAAACTCCATTATTATATATATTTATATGTGTTTGTTTGTCTCGTCATGAGTGACTAAACTCCATGATTAGATATATTTATATATTTGTTTGTCTTGTCATGAGTGACTAAACTCCATGATTATATATATTTATGTGTGTTTGTTTGTCTTGTCATGAGTGACTAAACTCCACGATTAGATATATTTACATGTGTTTGTTTGTCTTGTCATGAGTGACTAAACTCCATGATTATATATATTTATATGTGTTTGTTTGTCTCGTCATGAGTGATTCCATGATTAGATTTATTTATATGTGTTTGTTTGTCTCGTCGCGAGTGATTCCATGATTAGATTTCTTTATATGTGTGTTTGTTTGTCTCGTCGTGAGTGACTAAACTCCATAATTAGATATATTTATATGTGTTTGTTTGTCTCGGCGTGAGTGACTAAACTCCACGATTAGATGTATTTATACGTTTGTTTGTCTATTCGTGAGTGACTAAACTCCACGATTAGATATTATACCTGTATGTGTTTTGTTGGTCTTTTCCTGTAGGTCACTCCACCCGTTCAATATGTGATCCATCGACAGCCGCCTCTGACAGATCCTCCCAAGGATTACCTGGTTGAGGCTCTCCTGGTCACTATCTGCTGTTTCTGGCCTACTGGTATTGTGGCCATTATCAAGGCCATGGATGTAAGTGATATATCAATGTTGTATGAATGCGACTTTGTTATCTATTAATTCTGGCCCACTGTTGTTGTTGTGGCCATTATGAAGGCCATGCATGTTTTATCTTTGTTGGTTTGGTTTGGATGGTTTTTTAATGCTCAAATAGTCATCATCGACTAATTCTGTAGTTGTGACCATTGGTCTGGGCAACTGGATGTTGTAGTTATTTACATTATTTTGTGCGTCTATTTAGGACTACATGAACATTATTACCAGGGTATGGAACCTACACCAACCTACAAACCTTTCTCATATGATAATTGTACAACGTGTATGTATCCCTGTTAAAGCTTCGTAGTGATATCTTGAATGAACGCAATCTCTCTGTAGCCGGCCACTTCCCCCTTCACAACCTCTCCACCCCTTCCCTTAATATATATACACCTACATGTATCGATGTTAACCATCTCTAACCATCTATCGTTGGTACACATGTGCAAACTCACCCCAGCTGAACGTTATCAGCTTATTGACACATCACTGGGAACGTTTCCTGTTGGTTTGTAGAGTGACTGCATGCCGAGTTTGGTCGAAATCAGCAGATCACATACATCATCCGATAACCTTCAAAGGACCATTGGCTACCCACCAGGGCCTCCACTTAGTTATTGCTAACCCAAACACGATCTTCACATGGTCAGTACGTGCGACCTTGTGAACGTTTCAGTCTGACCCTTGTTGTTATTGTCCGGACTGAGTGCCGCCACATAGAGTGCCAGAGAGATGTTGACCGGCTGTTCTTTTCAACTCCCCAGTGACGTCGTGCCTGGTCTACTTTTGTTTGTTTTATGGAGTAGTATAGGCCGGGGTGGGAGGGGGGGTTTGGAAATTCAGCCTGGTAGAACAGTGATGTTTAGCTACTACCCGTCAAAGGACGTTTTCCCGAATTGAGACATTGTGTACTCACCGATCATCCAATCCCATCCCGTCTATGCACATATGTTCCATCCCTCGAATCGTCTCATAAAATTCTCAATCTATAGGGTTCTACCAAAAGTTTGTCGAGTGTCCTGCATGCGAGAGGTCTTTCTCGTTCAGGTTTTTCGTTGTAGGCGGAATTTTTTTTGTTTCACGGCCCTTGTCTCGTCTTTGCAGGTGCAACGGGCAACTTCTCTGGGCGACAGACAGACGGCCACGACTGGCTCCGACGCTGCTCGCAAGTTTGTTTTCATCAGCCTGGGGCTGGGGATCGCTTGTTTTTTCCTCTCGTGCATCATGTGTGCCTTTTACGTTGTTTTCCTCCTCAAAGCAATTGACCAGTAGTTTCTACAAAATTGTTAAAATCTGGTGAGTGGTTTTAATTAAAGTACAAAGTGTGGCTATAATAGTATGTCCTCTCAGACGGGGCAGTGTGGAGTTTGGGAGTGAAGGAATTTCTTGGTCAACCGACCGAAACATCATGCTGTGATGCTCTGGGGTGGAAAGGTTACCTCAAAATGAGGAGGATTATTGTTATCTTTGAATGCCGATGTGAAATCTTCATTGCTATATTCCAGCGTATTTAAACATTCTTCGCTACTTTAAGCTACTATTAAAAAAATAGCTATCGTTTTTTTGTTTGTTGGCAAAACCAGCAGTTCAGCGGTCCGCGGTGCAGAGTTTTCTTATTCGGGGTCATTTAGAAATTCTCCTCAAACTTACCAGGTTTTTCGATTACTCCTTTGGTGGAGCTGATTTGAACAGAGGTGAATGTGGGTGGGTGGTGCGTCCTTGGTGTTTAGTGGCCGTTTTCGGTTCTTGTAATTATTTTTCCGCGTTTAGCACAACTTGTAAAGCAGTGGTGATGAACAGCTTGTCCTCCCCTGCCCGGTCTTGGTCTATCCGCTCATTGGAGAGCTAGAAAATTGGAGTAATCAGCACAGTTTGTCAAACTCCGCGTGAGACAGTCTCTTTCAACTGATCTCGCCAAGGTCACAAGAACAAATCTTTTGTACCAAAAAGGCCTGCTTTGTAGTTAACAGGAGGATAGGGATGCTAAAGGTGGGATAATTGCTATACGATAATTTGGTGTAAATTAAGAGTGGAAATACAAAAACGCAACTCTTGACAATTGAGAAAGATGTATTAATGGTTTCCGTATTCAGTTTAGTTTAAAAGAACTTTTTGCTGCCTGACCGGACAGGCAGCAGCAGCAGCTTCCACAAAACCATGTTAAGTTTCAGACGGACAGGCTGATTTAATTCTTACATTATCACTTTGTTGCTGCATGAATCTTTTCTTTATCAAATAAAATATTTGCCAAACTCAATGTAGTGTACAACCAGTGTATTTTTCCCCCCCACTATATACATGTAAAATTTAATTAGAATAATTAACTGGAGTTGCTTTTCTTATAATGGTTCTATCATGGTAAATATTATCTAGATTTGATTTTCTTCTAATTGCCCCATAGTATACTAGTTAACTAGAGTTGCTTTTCTTATAATGGTTCTATCATGGTAAATATTATCGAGAGTTGGTTTTCTTCTAATTTTCCTATTTTCCTGATGGTTTTACGAAACAAACTTGATCATTAATAAAAGTCAAAACCAAGGCGTAGTAAATATAATACAGAAATTTCGCTATGCAGATTTACACATTTCGTCCGCACTCTGCAGACCATAACAAATAAGAAATTTAGTTAAAAGAATATCTGCATCTAAATTTATCTCTATCTTAGAAGTTGCAGGGAGAATTATTGGTGGGTGTAGTTATCAGTGTAGGATGTGATCAAACCCTTCCCCTTCCTCACATTATGCTGTAGCGTTTAGTGGGACCCGTCCATTAACATTTACTGAGACCATAATCACTCCCCACCCACTTAATTTGTTCTTGGGTTGCTCCACCATACAGTACCTACAATGGTCAAAACTCTCCCCCCCCCCCGCTGGCCCATACCTGAATGGTACCCCTAGTTATTCCCCTCAGCCGCCCGGGAGATGAGGGGCTGGTGCTCTGGGCCTTTCTTGAAGATTTCTCGAAGGTAGGACCATATGGCTTTCTGGAACTGCGGGTGTTTGAGCCCATAAATGATTGGGTTGATGCAACAGTTGACGCAGAAGAAGATAAACGTCCACGGTACGATCGCGTAGCTATCCGCCGGGATGGCGGCAGTCAGGCCGAACGGCATCACGCAACACGAGTACGCGCACATCACGATGAAGAGATTCTTCGCCACCTTCACCTGCCTGCAGAAGACGGCTACCTCCAGCGCGGTGCGAGGAGTGTTCCGACCGACCACTGCCGCGTCGCCGGAGCCGCATCTCGCCATCACCACGACGTCCATGCTCGTCCTCCTGACGAAGAGGTAAATCCTCACGTAACAGACGATGATGACGACGAAACAGGGGACCGGTACGGCGAGCCCGTTGAGGGCGCTGTAAACATCCGACGATATTTGTGACGAGTCCGTCGTGCAGATCTTGTACCGCTCCGAATATCCGATATCTCCGATGTCGAACTGCGGCGGTATGACCATCAGGAGGAAAGGGACGGACCAGGCTCCGATGGTCATCAAGACGAGATTCCTCCTCCGGAACACGTTGGTGTACGTCTGGCGTGGTTTGGTGATGACGTAGAATCGTACGAGGGCGATCAACGCGAGGGTGATGAGACTGCTACCCACTCCGAGCCAAAAGAGGACGGCGACCGCCTTGCAGAACAGCTTGGGGAACGGCAGATCATCGTTCAGCAGTGAGACCGCCTGGAAGGGCAGCGTGAGGCACGTCACCAGGTCGGAGCATGCAAGGTTGACTATGAAGAAGTTCGTCCTCGTCTGAAGCCTCTTGGAGAGCGCCACGGCGAGTATCACCAGGGTATTCCCCGGGACGCCGACGGCGGTGATGGAACACGCAAGGACCGCGAGGATGCATCTCTCTGTGTAATCCTCCAGTACGTACCCCTTGGGTCCTGCGGTTGTCGCCGACAGGCTCGTTGTCGGTCCTCCGGTAGACATCTCCACCACCGGCTCGTTCACCTTCTGTGAATGGAAAACGGCACGACTTAATGATTAATGACTTAATTAACGGTAACATAATTAGAGACAATTCAAGGGGGAAATGTTTACCGTGACTCCTGGATCAAACAGTGCCTTTCATTCATGTCAGTTGTATCGCTTCAAGGTGGGGCATGTAATCTGCAGAACTAGACTTTAAAGGGAGTGCACTATGGGCACGTGACCGTCCATTTTTTTTTTTGGGGGGGGGGGGGTTCACTACTAGTTCCGACTTCAAAACAAATAAATGGTGCACATTATATTCGCCACTCATCGCAATTTCGAGTTGGTGTGAGATTCCGAACAAGGGTCCAAGAAGCCCTAATGCCGGCCTGGTTGTTGGTATTGTTATCAGGTCACCCAATAGTTCTTCGGAGAATCCGACACTTCCAACATGTTTATCTTCCCACCGGAGGAAACGGCATAGGCCTTCCGAGTAGTGATCAAACTTTGCTTTGTGAAGTTTCAAAGTTTGGAAACAATACATTCAGAGAAGGGACTAATATGCTTGTTGAACGAGTTCAACGAGAGGTCTTTCGTATAGTCGATCGAAGGTTGAAATATCTTAATTTAACTTCAAGCATTTAATACATTACTTTTGATACATTTTTAAGTGTTCCGAGTCAATAAGCACTAGAGGCCACTGTTTCAGAAGGGTTAGATGTAGGTTAGATGTTAGAAAGAATTTCTTCTCACAGCCTGAGAGTTGTGGATGAGTGGGTATAGTCTGCCTGATTCGGTCGTCGAGTCTATATCAAAGTCCTGATCTTCGTCTTTGTTAAATTTTCGATAATGGCCGTCCTGGTTCTTTGCCGGATAACGTTTCTTCAAATTGTTGCAGAAAATAATGCCGGAAGAACCGGTGACAAACAACAACATCACAGTTATTTCTTCTGTTGTTAGACCCATTGTATACGCACAAAACATTCCTTTGGGTGTAACTGACAGTTATTTTAAGGGATATTGATGACTATAGCACTCTCGAAATCATTCACTTTTCTTACCAGTAACATTTATACGAACAAAAGAGATATATTTTTTTAGAACAAATTGAAGAAAAGTTTTAAAATATGTATACCTTGATGTTGAGTTTCCGTTAGCCAAAGCTAATGGGCAAGTTCGGAATCCGGGAAATCGAGTTTGAACAGAGGAAGCCTTTAGACGATATGGCGACGACACTTTCCCCCTGTAACACTGTTGCAGTTATCGTAGACCGATACTGCGCCGCTTGTTGCCCGCTGTAGCTAACACGCGTAGTTTTCCTTTTCATTTCCGCTTTACAACCGATGCGATCGCAGTTTTATTTGTATCACATTTCACCAAGTGTCGTTTTTGCCATGCCCCCCTACTTCACTCAATTTCAAGTGATTTTTATTATCACTTTCACTTTTTTTTTGTGTCTAATAACTAAATAATTCACACATTTTTTTTGTGTCTAATAACTAAATAATATACATGCACGAGGGGTTTCCAAAGTGTCTGCTGTACTAATTTATGGCTAGCCTAACTGGGGGTCGTCAAGGGCCTTTCAAAACTTGTATGATCCAAACTTGTTCAATGTTTGACAAATTATTTGGCTTTTGATACAATCTTTGAGACTTTTCTGTGAGTGAAGTCTAGAGTGAAGTCTATTTGGAGCTTCCAAAAAAAGTTTGTTGAGGTAAAACTACTGCGCGAAGCACATTGCCTGTGAAAGATATATAAGTTTACTTTCGTAAGCTACTTCAATAATCTCTAAGAAAGTGTTCTTGCAGCACGGTTATTTCTACTTTAACAGTATGTTGATTTTTTTATGACTTGCATTTGATCACAACTCGAAAAAGATAAATGACGTTTTAGGACTAGTTTTTGACACAGTTGGCCATGATATTCAACTTCGAGGTGTCTACTAGCTGTGATAGCACGACTTGAATTATCAAGCAGCACAGTACCGGTAATAAATAACAACAAATGAAAAAGAGGAAATATTACTAATATCATTTTCGCTGATAACAATCATAAAAAATGAGAAACGAGGAGGAAATATTACATCGGTAGTGGAAGAAATGTAAAATAATTATATTAAACACACCACGCTGAATTGTGGTGACGTAATGCTGTCGTTGCTATACCATGATATAGCATGGGGTCATCTCATGGCCAGATTTAGAGACAGTGAGGACCGAATTGCTATGGGGGAAATGTAAAGACTACGTGGCAATTGTTAGGCTAATTAACAGAGAATACAGCTGTGCGGTGTCAACCGAACTTTCCGCCAAGATACGATACGACCCTAGCTTTAAAGAATAAAGGCTGCACGTTCAGTGTGAAATACATTTATTCTGACAATGCACAACCGGTAGAAGAGTAGATCAAAGAATGACATATGGACCCCTTGGAGCAACAGTGATGATCGTTTTAGCAAAATACAGCCTCCCTTTAACTTTGTTTCATTGAACTGAGCTTGGCTTCACTTTCACTCCATCCGTGGGGGTCACCTTCCCATAATGATCCTGCCATGTTTCATGGCTGCAGTGTCATCAACGTATGGTCGGCACGGTGAATCGTTTCCATACGGTCATTCAGTAATGCAGTTTGTATGATTATTAGGGCTTAGTATAAAAAGCGCCGCAGCGAATGCGGAAGCGCAAAATCCGGGAGGCAGAATCGGAGGGAAAATCGTGGGAGAACCTGAGGGAGTGGAAAATGAATGTGGACTGCGCGGATGGATGCGCACTGCCCCGACTGGATGCGCACTGCCCGACCGGATACGCACTGCCCGGCCGATAGCCCGACTGATAGCGCAATGCCCAACCAAGAGCGCGATGGCCGACCCGTGGCGCAGTGTATATCATGGGGGGGGGGGGGGGTTTAATGTTAGTTCGCTT
>JAODAG010315453.1:0-12153 GCA_027574785.1 Orphnurgus asper | reverse complement strand
GTCTGATCACGACGTACGTGCACGTGCACGGGTAACTGGTATCCTTTCTTGCTTGCCAACTCCGTTGGCATGCTAATTATACATTTCCTGTCTGACCTTGTAACAGTCTGAAGGACAGAGATAGAGAGTTCTACAACTTGCCAACAAAGTTGATTTTGTCACTTCTGTGTTGCTTCGCAGAAACAGAACTAGCATGATGACATGACTGCATCAGAACACTGGATACAGCTGCCAAGCAAATAAGATTGTTCGAGTGTTTTCATTATTTAGGCCTGTTTGTGCAGTGCTTGGTAATTCACCAGCAGGGTTTTCTGTACTACTAACTTGTTCTTCGGACAAACTACTGTTAAGATTTTCTGTACTACTAACTTGTTCTACGGACAAATCGCTATTAAGATTTTTTGTTTGTCCAACTTTTTTTTTGATATTAATAGGTCGGCGATTAGCTGGATCTAAAGGATCCCCATCATTTGGTACCAAAGTTATAATGGCAGTTCTTTGTGATTCAGAAACGTCATTAATAAATCCTGCCCAACCAAATCAAAAAATGTAACATAAAATTCGCAACGAAGGTCGTCACTACTCGGAGACTTGCCATAAGCCATCGAGTTTAGAGTCTTCCTAATTTCACACAACTCAAAAGGTTTGTCTAAGTTTTCAGATTCCGCGCTTGACAAACAATTTTAACACAATCTAATAACTCATTTTGACAGACGATGTTAATATTACTTTCTTTTGCATCTAAATTTTTTACTATAAAACTGATGAAAAACTGTTAATATATCCCCGTTGCAAACTATGCTGCCTTTAGAATCACGCACGCTGTGAATCCTTTTAGAAGACGCCCGGTTGCAAAAGTATACAAGATGGGCGTTCCCGTCTTCAACAAACGTGCTCTAGCCCGGATTATAGCCCCTCTACTTTGGTCTTTTAAAATACGATCTACTTTGCTTCCTCCACTTACACAAGTTTCTTTTAAATCAGCAAGTTTTTTTCTCGCCAAACGAATCCCGTGAGTAATCATTAAGTTCTTAATTTTTATTGCTTCCCACCAAAATGAAATCGATTCAAACCCGTCCTTTAAATTACACCAAAGAGGATAGTAAACCTCTAAATCTTTACAAAAGTCAATATATTTAAGGATAGAAACATTACATTTCCAAAGACTATGGTTAAACTAGGAATAACAATAGAAACCCCAACAGCATCGTGATCGGAATACACAAAAGTTGTACAAGTTGAACTTGTTGAAAATTATACTACTTGGTATGTAAATCCTATCATGTCTACAAGTTTGAACTTCTCCGGGGTTCTTCCATGTGTGTCCAGGTATTTCTGGATGGGATGATCTCCACGAATCAATTAAATGGTTAAATGATAAGAACGATTCTAATTCCTTTCGCCCAACAAAACAAGTAGAATTTACAGTGTCTTCTGATCTACATAGATCGGATATGATACAATTGAAATCCCCAGTATAATAGGTTATTTTCCTCGGGTATACCCAAAATACTATTAACAAAATGTCGACGTTCAGCGGGGGGATTAGGGGCATATATATTACAAATACGTACAGAAAACAAACTAGGAAAGGTACACAAGACGGAAACGCATCTTCCAACGTCATCATGACGAGCCTGTGAAAACTTACATTGCAATCTTCGGAAAAAAGCGATAGCTACCCCGCATGAATGTACGGAATATGAGACCGAATACAAATCTCACCCTTCCAACTCCTTTTAAAGTTTAGAAAATCATCTTTCCCCAAATAAGTTTCTTGCATTAAGATTATAACAAAATTTAACAACTCGCCGCACAGTATCACGTAAACCACGAACATTAATACTGACTATAGATACGTTCAAGTTTTTAGTACATTTATACATTTATAAAAAGTATTTGTTGAAAAACTCAGTACAATGCTGTAAGACAAAACCTGGATGCTCATTTACTAAGTGAGTAGCCCAATTTCTTGGACTGCTCCAAAGGGTTTTACACTTCTTTAAGGGACACGGGTGCTTATCGGGTTTTGCTCATATTTTGTTCTCATATCAAGTTGACCTCACTTTATATGGCCATCACTATATTTTTCTTTGTATCTATTAATGATTGTATCAAACATCAGAGGGTAGAGTATCCACTATAGTCCACGGTGTCTTTCACAGTGTCTTTTACAGTGTCTTTTATAGTGTCTTTCACAGTATCTTTCACAGTGTCTTTTACAGTGTCTTTCACAGTATCTTTTACACGGTCTTTCACGGTATCTTTTACAGTGTCTTTTGCACAATGTCTTTCACGGCATCTTTTTCAGTATCTTTTTCAGTATCTTTTACAGGGTCTTTCACAGTATCTTTTACAGTATCTTTTTCAGTGTCTTTTACAGTGTCTTTTACAGTGTATTTTACAGTGTCTTTTACAGTGTCTTTTACAGTGTCTTTTACAGTGTCATTTACAGGGTCTTTCACAGTATCTTTTACAGTGTCTTTTACAGTGTCTTTCAAGGGGTATACTGATTGGGTTCAATTTCCATTGAGTTTATTACATACTTCATTGTTGCAATAGTTTTGCAATGATTCTTCCATCAAGAATACAATTAAAATATGTGATTCCCAAAACAAATGCATAACCTAATATGCATAACCTATACAATTGCCAACATTAAAGAGCACTTACCAATAAGCCGACCACTAATTGCCAACATTAAATATCATTTACCAAACATCCGACCACTGATTACCAACATTAAAGAGCAGTTACCTATCATCCGACCACTAATTACCAACATTAAAAGCAGTTACCTATCATCCGACCACAAATTGCCAACATTAAAGAGCATTTACCAATCATCCGACCACTAATTGCCAACATTAAGCATCATTTACCAATCATCCCACCACTCAAATCCTACCAATATCAATGTGGACCATGTCATCCAACAGCACGACGTATTTTGTTGTTTATTTCTCTGCGAGGGTATACCGTAGGAGCATAAGTCCGCGCAGGGGGTACTCATCCACATCTCACATTTGTGCAAATGCAGTTTAAGAGGCTAAAGAGGCAGAGGTCTCCACCATCCTGCTCCATCGATGGAGGTAGATCTCCGTATCATCATCTGGTTTCCTTTTAAATCATCATCTTGCTGCCTGCTTCCTCCGTATTCTCCAAGCCCTTGTATTTACTATCTTCCTCATCGGATGATCTGAAAATGACCACAAAGAAACCATTAAAATACAAGATTAATTGATTTGTGGTGATAAAGATAACAACAAATTGCATTGATTTCATGACCTTTGTGTTTTGACTGATCTGGACTGTCCGTCCGAGATGTTGAGGTAAAGGGAACTGGCGGGGATCAGGAGGTTCGTCACCAGCTCCATCTGTCCCACCTAGTTACCATCACGAAGCTCCCAACGTGTGCCGACATAGTTCGTAGCTATGATGGCTTATTTTACCTCTTTGAAATTTGATTGACAAATGGGATAAAGGCAGAAATTAATTTAAGGCGGAATTGCAGGATCATTCCCTTTGGATTATAGTGTATAACGTTAGATACCCTTTGAATGCCTCCATTAACCGATGAAGTAAAACAAGAACCACAGCATGCCAGCATATCTGCCCCTGGTAACTAATTTTGTTATTGTCAAGACAGTAGACGTGGTGAAGATTCATCCGAAGAGTGTAGGCGATTTCATAGTGGCAGGCAGGATGTATTTTACAACTTCCCAGTGACTCTGGCTTAGGGCTTTGTTTGTTTTATGGATTCGTTCAGCGGAGATTGAAATAATGAAGAGCTACCATCTTTCAAACGAAGATTTCTCGAAATGTTTGCGCATCTTGATAATATGGATGAACCGAGAACACGATAGCTTGTCCTCCATTGTTCAATCGTGCCGCAGTCAAAGACAAGTGATTACAGACAACTTCCACATCAGGAAAGTTGACCTGGCGGATTCATCACTGTGATTCAAGCACTGTGGGTCCTCGGTAATATGTTGAGGATCATACTCACTAGTACTCACCACTATCCTACCACACATATACACACGCACGGTTCTCATGTTTCCATGGTTGGGGTTAATTATTTCACCTTACCTCTTGGCCCTAGTAGATTTAAATCTCAAGGAATCCTCGATAGTATCCGGAAGAGGCTTGCGATTCGTCTCGGGAAGTAGTAAGATTAGGACGCTACCGACCACGGATGACGATGCAAACAGGATGAGAGGCAGAGATTCGAAGATGGTCCCAAGGTATAGTAGGAGGGGGGCTACTATAGCCCCCATTCGAGATCCAACGCTGCAGATACCAACACCGAGCGCCCTTTGGAACAAAAGTAACATAGTATGTTGATTTATATAGTTATTATTATAACCTTTAAGTGAATAAAGTTATGCATATATTAGGTACTTACTGACCCAAACAGGATGTGATTGTCAACGGGGAGGTATTCTTAGAACAATCTCTTGTACACAGTGCGCTATCGTCCCTTGCGGTTGCGGTAACCAGGGAAAGGGAGGGTATGATCTCTCTTTTGGCGTTCAATATAGTTCACTATCGTCCAATGCATTCGCCGATCAAGAATCAAACTCCCAGTATTTCACAGAAGAAAGAGGGTATGGGGCATCGCCGAAATCTGGGCATTAATACCAACTTAACTACTACCCCCCCCCCTCCTGGGTCCACCACTATGACTGACCGACGGAGAGTCTCTAGGTTCTACTATAATCATGGCCCCCAGGTTGCTGCTGATGAGAGAGCAGGAGAGCGCTTTGTCGGGCCTTACAGTCTGCATAGGGCTTGACCTACCTGAGTGGGGTCGGCAGTATCTCTCCAGCGTACACGTATACGATATCAAAAGACACGGAGATGGCCAACTTGCCCAACGTTGCTACGGCGGCTCGCCATGGTCCCAATGCTGCAATTAAAATTAGGTATAATTTGGGGTCTGGTGATCTTTTATTTAAGTTTAAGAGTCTGGTCTCGATTCGAAGTGTGAGAGACATGACAAAGTGTATAAGAAGAAAATATATCGACTACAACAACTGTCGCTTGGTGTTTATTTCTTTGTATTTCGCCGTGTCTTGTTTATTGTTCAAGAGGTATTTTCTCATTTGAAGAAACGAACATCCCGGCTTCGAGACCCAATTGATACTGAATTCGAAAGTTCTGCGAAGGGAACTGAAGGGTGTCGTGGATGATTAAAGTTCAAAAGTGAATATGTTCACTATCGATGTTCCATAACCAATGCACTGCATGCATTCGTGTTTTGCAACAAGACTCGGTTCGAGAAGAAAATTACAAACCATTAGAGAGAATTAACTGAAAAGAACTCAAAGATATATGCTCTGTACGAGTCTGAAGGAGAAATTCTTCTTGGTACTTTTTGTTGTTGTTGTTGTTGTAGAAAGCTGCTATCTCTGTTGTTATTTTAAGTGTTACTTACGTGATACGATGGATCCGAAGCAAGCAATACCCGCCAGCAGCATCCAGAACGACGAGGAGGCTCGGCGACCACATTTCTCCATCGTCAACATCGCCAATAAGTGGGCCGGAATTTCAACTAGTCCAGAAAGGCTGAAGGCAACGTACACATTGACCCCTAAACTCGACGTTCCCAAGGAGAGTCCGAAGTATACAAAGCCCTGTACAAACCTGCACGTATGTATATAAAACAATATGTAAGTACAATGATCCATCGAAGACGCCAGTACCGATTTATTAAAATATTTATAATGGCTGCTGATATTGCTTTGCAGCCACCAGGCCCTCAAAACGAGGACGAATGTTTGACAGACAGCACCGTCCTCATGTCAGCGTCGATCACAACAAGTCTACAGAGTACGTAGTGAAATATTTCATAGTCTAAATTTGGCAAAAATAGCCCTACACCTATCCCCTACAACTGTAGGGTGTAATTATGTCCGAAATGTGAAATACGAATCTAGTTGGGCAAAGCCTCACCACCAGCAGACAAAATCTCCATCTACTCATTCTTATGGGTGTTGTACGTGTGAAGCTAGCTACCAGATAAAACCGTAAAACAACGGAATTGAAGCTGCTACTTGTAAACTGGCTACCCTGCCAAACCCCTTCATGACCCACCGAAACCCCCAAACGACACCTATGGGGGTCAGAACCACCAGGTTAAGAACTGCTGGTGTAGACTATTGTACGGTGGTGACGATGGTGCCTTAACTATGTTCGGAGTGGCGACTCACCATCCTCACATCTCTCAGGCTTATCAGATTGAATGACGCTTTGGTCATTCGCGGTGGACTCATGGTCGATTTTCCTGCCTCCTTAAATTTTAAATTCATCCCTACGAGTAGAATGGTGACATAGTTTACGGAAATGTGGATGTCACCCGCGTTCCCCGGGATAAACCCCGCTGCCTTGGCATGGGGGCCCAGACCCACATGAAGAGGTGTGCGAAAAGAGAGGGCGCAAATTTCATTTTGTTTAGTTGTTTATAGTTTAGATGATTAAATTGTTGACAGCCGGGCAACGTTGGAAGATGAAGACCATTGGAGGGGAATGATCTCCCGACATCCTCTATTTGGTGAGTCAGTACACTGGGAGAGGTAGCCATAAAGTACTGAACATGACAGGACGATCAACTCCCTCCCACTCCCTACCCTACCCAAGCTCCACACCACATGTCTGCTCAGTTTAGAGTCATATTTATCGCTAACAAAAGTCACCCGAGAAAGGACCTGGGCACGAAGATCAAACTGAAGGCAGCTGTATGACTCAGCACCTAGAGATTATGGAGCCGGTTCAATCAATTAATCAATAAAATAACTTATATAGCGTCTAATATCCAAAGTTAAACAATGTTCAGTGGCGCTTACAGTAAAGAAGAAAATGCTCTTGAGAAACTAGATAAGTCTTCAATCTCCTTTTAAAAGTTGTGACATTTGGTGATGTTTTGAAACTTTTATTCCATAGTTCAGGAGCTGCTACAGAGATTGTGAGACTGTGAGTGATGTGGAGAGATTTCTTTCAACGATTCTTGCAGCTGTATTCTGAGCACGCTGCAAGACATCAATAGTATCATTCTGGATCTGCCTCTGAATTGTGTTATACGAACTTAAAGTTATTGAACAAATTAGCGTGGCGATCTTTAATTTTGGGATATTGGGGGTCAGTATCATGATATAGGCAATATACTAGTTGAAACATAAGTAGCTTTGCGTTAGCCAATATGGGCACCCACACTTTTGTTATGCCTTTTCAAAAAAATTCACGTGGAAAAGAAGTTAGAAAGCTACGCCGCTGGTCGAATGGTGCCAGGTTATGTCCAAATGTTACCTTCCTGGAAAATATCTCGCTCGATATATTCCATTCTTCCCCTCCTCCCACATTCTTACACGCAGTGATTTAGTTAATCGTTTCCCAAACGTTAGTAAAAATTTGTTGTATTCCCAGCAGCTTCGCCCAAGATACATTTTTGTTGTTTGTTTTGAAAGTAAAATATTCTTCTTTTTTAATTTCGGCTTTTTTTTATCATGACTGAATGGCGTAGCTATTCTGGGAGAAGGGAAATGTCCCCATTCCCAGCAGATATCTAGAAACACCACGATGTAGAAACTGGATTCCATGCCCTTATCCTCTGCCCTTTTGAGTAACTTTTAAGAGGATGCAAAATGTGTGCTTTATTTCTTTAAGTTAAAGTTACTCATATCTTTGGCGGGGAGGGCGAAACGATGCTTTTACCCCCCCCCCTCCCCTTTTTTAGTCTAGTGGATAGCGACGGTCCGTTGCCCATGCACCCCATGGTCATCAGCACCTACGGGGGAGAGACATCCCATGAGAGACATCATTGAATCGACCCTGGGGTAATTGCTTTACTGTGACTGTCAGTAATGGATCGAATATGGGCAGATATACGACACAGAATCAAAGATCAAATTCATGGAATTTAGTGAAGCTAGCTAGCGCCAAGGGCAGACTGACTCGGGGATCAAGGAATAACATGAATAATGGATCAAAGAACAAAGAACAAAGCTTGAAAGAATGGGGCAGACAAACAAACAACAACCGATGGTGAAACAAAGATACACGTTACAGATCAAGAATGTCGACCAAGCACAGTATCAGTAGTCCAGGAACATGAATAATGATCAAAAAACAAAGTTTTGAAAGAATGGGCAGATAAAGAAAAGACCGAAGTGTAACTCACCAACAGTAAATCATGCTTAACATGTAGTACCTCATGGTAGGTACGCGTATTAAGTCTATAAAACTGGCTTTGTTATTTTCTGAGCCGGCGTTTTCCTGTTCGAATTAGTATAGAAATGGATATTTTAGATAACAAAGACAACGTAATGGCAACTGACACCTTTCGTATAAGACGTTATGATACATTATGTTTATTCTTTGGAAAAACAAAGCAGTCTTTCACATTCCTCAGCTGGATTTGTGTTGGTAATAAAAATAGGCCTACTCAAAAGAAGTGCCAAGGGAGGTAACAAAGGAAATCTCCCAGCAAAAAAAACCGAGTAGTAATCTAGAACTAGTAGTAATCTCGGCGACTGGAATTGACAGCCAGTCTTTGTCCAATTAAAGTCACTGGCCAATCATTATCAGTTTTATGATGTGAGGTTGGGCAGAGATGGCGTTCCTGGGTTACCATCATGAGTAACAAAAGTGTACACTTTATGCTCGTATCTAGTATTTTTTCCTACTAAAACCACTGACTGTGACACTTAACAGCATCCTTTCGTTTCCCCCCGCAAAGATGCGTATTGTGCGAGTTGCGTAAAATTAATACTAGCGATGTTTTCTAACATTATTGTTTAATTTAAATTGATTTAACATTAACGCCCAGCCATCCAAAGTGCCGCGAGTGGGCCATCGTAAACAAATTCTTGCATGTAGTTTCCGTAGCTTCGTAGCACAGGCAAGCGTGGTACGATCGGGCTGTAATTTTCAAACCTGCCGTAGGTGTCTTCCGTAGATTTTGATGAAGACATCTGCTCATTGTAGTGTTCAACCATTAAGCACACAAGCGGTCCGTATGCGGACCTCAGATTTGTTCCGAGCTCTCTGCTGACGACAGCAGTGACAAACGCGTCTTGACTGGTTCACGTAAGCCTCGCCACTGCGCTGCTTTCCCGCGAATTTTGAGCGCTCCGATGAGCAGATATGCCAAGGCGGCTATGACGTTATCGGACAACTAGGGCCGATTTGAAAATGAACTGGTCCACTCTTAACGAAAACAACAAAATAACTGTGTAAGCAGCAGGCAGCAAGATCACGAGAACAGACTTGTTCGTAAATACGTAAATATGTTTGTTTTTTTTGGTTTTTCGTAATTTCGAAATTACTCTTCTTTAGTTTGCTTCTGCCGTCCTGCTGCATTGGCTACCGAATATAGTGGCATGGTAGTCCGTCCCTATATGGTACTTATAATTACCTCGTGCTTGAGTTTAGATCTGAAGTTGTCTGGTAATTCTTTCTTATTTTCTTTGGCGATCTGACGAATTATCTTCACCGCCGTATCTGTCCTGTCTCGCGATAGCAACCATCTCGGCGATTCGGTCAAAAATCTGGAAAGAAGTGGTAACTATGATATAATTATGTAATTGCAATGCAAGATTGCGATGGGGAAAATGTACGCGCGTGCGCAGTTAATAACATGCACCATCATAATAGAGAAGTGACCTAAGATATATAGCCGAATAGGCACATCAGAAGAAAAATGTTGAATATTCATTACAATAAATGTGTTATCATGGTGTATTTACACTATATAGTATGGCCATACTCCCCGTAGAAACTAGATAATGCTGGTTTACACAGATCATGATCAGATCTGGGGATCATGTCAATGTATTGCACAATAACATAATCGTTCGAGTAAAGTACGGACGCAATGAGCGTGTCACAATACCCTTCAATGATCCCGCGCTGTGAACCTGGGTCTTCCTCCAAAGATCAAATTCGGGAGGATTCTGTAATCCCGATCAGGACTCGAGGGTTTTTCTCAGGGAAAGGAGTTCACGGTATGAATAACGACGGGTAACCAATGGCAACCATGGGTGCATTTCCCCCGGAATATATGGTATTTCTTCTTAGTGTTACGGACAGCACAACCCTGATATCAAGCCGCACAAATAACAAATAACATAACAATGTGTGGATCCAATGAGGAGGGCGTGCGCTCTCTGGTCCGGCATATTACTCTAAAGTGGTAAATGACATTATTTCGTGATTTTGTTGAAGCGCGACCTCTTTATGTGAAAAAGAACTCATTCTTCAAAATTCACACAAACCACTACATTTGCACATAAACATTGCCTATACCATTACATGCTGACATGCAATATGTCCCAAATACGGCTTGACAAGACTTGAAGAAGTCACATGGACCAAAGGGAAGTGACGAGGGACTAACACACAAGATGAGTAGCAGCTGTTTTTTTGTTATCTGCTATAACTTACAGACAGCTCAGGGAACGGCTGGAACCAGGGTTCTGGCGGGGATGACCCATGGATCGACGACACAAATCCATAAATACGGACGGATGGACATACGAAATATAAAGGTCACGATCTTTTACTTACGGGAAGGAAACTATCATTGCCAAGTAAGGTAGCGAAATTATGGCAACAAGGGTCCGCCAGTTATACGTAAGGCTGGCCAAAGCGGCCAAAAAGAAGTACCCGACTGAAAAGAGAAACCACACGCAGACTCCAGTGTACACCCTCTGCGAGGGAAGGACGACCTCGGATGCTGTCAATAAAAAGAATAATAAAAATGACAAATTTCCATCTGTACTGCTTGTTATAATTATGCATATGCAGACCGTATCGGCTCACTTTTATAAATTTGCTGTTTAATGAAAACGCCCTCCCTTCTAAGATATACCACTTATCTGCATTACATATAGTTAAACCCCACTCCACCATAACACCACTCCACCATAACCAACACACCTTCACCTCTTCAAATGCACTTAATTATTGGTTATTTAGAGCAAGTCTAATTAGTACTTTTCAGTTATTATACTATTCAGATAGTGACTGATGGCAATCCCATATGAATTTTCCTTCTCAAGACCATCAAATGTCCATTCCACCATACCAAACAACTGTTTCCCGTGGCTCCTTCCGGGCCCACATTTTCCTAGCTACTATGAACCTTTGGTTGAATAACTGCATGATTTTGCAGTCCGTAGTAATTGGGGAATGTTATTCCTCGACTTTTCGGCCGTATTCGACCGGCGTCCCTTCGACCTTTCCTTCGCGCCCGTCTTTCTCCAACGATTCAATTAAGTAACCAGAAGTCCTCAATTGCACAATTCTCGGTTAATTAGAGCAAATACAAATTTGAGTATATTATTAGGAGAGTTGTTAAGTAAGATGCTGTTTAAGTATCTCTTTGTACAAGTCCACGTGCCTATTTATTACCTATTACGAAACACATGAGTGTTGCTCCGTACGATGTCGCTGCTGTAAAGAATCTGACGATAACGAAAAAGTAGACGTTCGGGGATAGTGACGTCATAATACCGGACACCCCTGCGACCACGCAACATATCATAAATGTATAGTAACGCCCGATGCTGGTGAGAAAACAAAGACAATCGAAATGATTAAAAGGTTACTATTGTTTTTTCTTCATAAAATGAATGAAAAAATTGTGTAATTTTTTTCGTCGTAATAATAACTAGTGGATTCCCCGGCCGTCCTTTTTTGGAATTAAACATAACAAACTGAGACCAAAATATTTACTATACCGGTACAACAAAAGCTATTAAATTCATATTTCTCAAATATTTCAGAAGCGTCAGAAATGTTTCCGTTTTTATTTCTCGGAAAATTTGGATTCTATTTTGTGAAATTTCTGGCCATTGCTGTGATTTAGACCAATTAAAATTAAAACAAACGCGAGTAAGGTGAAGACAAGTTAAGAAGCATGGAATACAGTTTTGTGGCCAGAACACATCGAACGAATTTCGAGGAGGATTTTCAGGGTTGGTGGAATGTGCTCCACTCCCCCATCCCCCCTCCTCTGCAGTCACGACTTACATGTCAGCCAGTCTGCCAAAGGTTATACTTCCCACGAGATATCCGAGGAAGAAAACGGCCTGGATTATATTCGGTATAGCTGAATCTCCGCAGACCAGCTCCCACTGTTATTGGAATATT
>JAODAG010315420.1:0-12155 GCA_027574785.1 Orphnurgus asper | reverse complement strand
AGATGACACATACACAGATGTATCACTATATAAGGTAGTAGATGAATCTAGATGACACATACACAGATGTATCACTACATAAGGTAGTAGATTAATCTAGATGATACATACACAGATGTATCACTATGAAAGGTAGTAGATGAATCTAGATGACACATACACAGATGTATCACTATATAAGGTAGTAGATGAATCTGGACGACACATACACAGATGTATCACTAAGGCATAATAGATGAATCTAGATGACACATACACAGATGTATCACTATATAAGGTAGTAGATGAATCTAGATGACACATACACAGATGTATCACTATAATATATGGTTACGGTTATGGTATGGTTATACTTTGCTCTCTTGCCAGATACAATTTTGTGGTAATTAGCTCCCCCCCCCCAACACAATTGTAAGACTTCTTTTATAGGTCTTGAAGCAAACTAATACAAATAATTGCTTCCTTTCTCATTAGTGAATGAAGTATGTCAGGCTTCCAACAATCATCCACAATAAAATAAATATGTAATATATAACACTATGCTGCTACTACAAAGACATCATATATAATTATTCATACATAGGTGCCTTAAAGGTAACCTTTTATACAGCTTATTTCATTGAAGATGCCTCATTAAAAATACCTGTGTAGTATGTATATTATCTTCATCCAATATGATAATGTTAAACCAATTCAAGAAAAAGAAAAAACGATGCAATTTTCTCATATTAAATCAATTCCTAGTTGCATAGTTCATCACTTCCAATTTCCATATTAATACAGAGACAACTTCCCAAGAGAGATCCTTGGTTCCATGGCCTTTTTAATGACCCTACGACCCCTTGAAAGTTTAACAGCACCCCTCGATCCCCCAGCCATCACGTTCACTCCCACGGTCCCCAAGTTCCATTGTGCAGAGCTGGGTTGGCCCGACTGGAGGCGTTTGGGTATATCACCGGAACGGAATCTTTGTAGTAAGCGTTCAACCTCTCCAGCAGCGTCTGGACCACCGAGGGATATTTGGCGGACAGCTCCACCTCCTCATAGGGGTCACCGGTGACGTTGAACAACCAAACCGTTTGTCCGGGAATGGTTAGAGGCGCGTGGGGTGTGATCCCAGAGCCGGGAGGGGCTATCCAATGGCCGTTGTTGGCACCTTCGCAAAAGAAATAGGGAATTTTACGATTGGATATATTGGAATGAGATACCAGGTAAAATACTTGACGAAACATAAACCATGCATAAATATGGAAAAAGATGGACCTCTTTAAACACAAAAAAAGTGTCCATCAGTTATTTACTGTAGTAGGATGCTAACGAACACTAACAAGAAACATATTACAGAAGATACTGCCACTGAGGGCATTCATCACTGAATGCCTGAATTAAACCACACATGACATTGTTTTATGTTGAATGGCCACAGAAGGTGGGTGGGCATTCATCATTGAATGTATGAATTAAACCACACATGACATTATTTTTTGTTGAATGGTGGGGCAGCCATTCATCATTAAATGCATGAATTAAACCACACATGACATTGTTTTATGTTGAATGGCCACATAAGGTGGAATGGATCAAAACATATTTTCAAACTAAATGCAAAGCTTTTGTGCAAGTTTGCCTGAATCGGAATGATAGTAGATAATAGTCGAACGTCATCTATTCATGTGGAATATAATACATGGGGGCCAGTGATCAATTTCAATGGTACAACATATACAAACACATTTTACTACAATAATTGCTATGAAACAAGTCACAAACTTTCACAAGGAAGGGTCAATGTTCCGTTGGAGTTGTTAAATGGTCTTTAGAGTTCGGTTACAAGTCGGTCGAGTCAGCGAGGGGAATCTCAAGTCGCATCTGAATTCTCTGAGGGCAAGTTCCAAAATGATGTGATTCGAATAAACTCAGCATTAGGTTATTCTTGGGAAGGCCAAATCTGTCCAACCAAGGCAACTCACTGGTCAGTGAAACTATTTCCAGGATTTAATTTACCACTTTCTCTGAAGTGTATACTGGACAATCAGTTATTGACATACTGATAGCTTTGTGCATGTGTTTACAGCTCAATTAATTGTTATAACAATTTCATGACTTGAAGTTGGACAGAGATGATCTTCCCGAAGTGAAATGTCATGGGTCACAAACTCTTGAGAGAAAGTGTATCATTAATCTTCAAGAGTCAGACCAAAACTTGTAATTGAAAACTTACAGGAAACTAAAAACACCGAGTAACTATTACCTTAACCTATTCCTAATTCATATATGAAGAATAAAATAAAATTTGGTGTATGTTTTATCAATACTACACATAGTTTAAAATCCACTCTTGAAGCTTATTGAAAGACCTGTTAACTTAGTTATAATACAGGTAATGTCATTTACTGAGAAATACCGTTCACTGACAGTATCTATGATGGGCGTTGCAACAGAAATGTCTGGGCATTCACGTTTTCCCTTTTTTTCTCCCTACTTATAAAATAATAATAATAATTAAATTGTGGGCATGAATATGCATGTCGAGCTTTGACGGAATTATTGCATGATGAAATATTTACGCAGGTGTGATTTAATCTAATACCAGCACAGACACCATGGAGAGTACTGACACAGAACTTAAACACATTTGTCAGATTTCTGAACTTCGACTCTTTCAAGTACGGTTATTTGACCTCAAGCGGAAAACCGTTACATCGGTAGTCGGACGCATGCAACAGCAAATAAGCGACAACAGCCAATCGAACAAGATTTCAATAACGACCAGAATCAATTTTCGTTATTGTGATACCAGATTCAATTTTTCGGGCTTGTGCATAGTAGCGGCGGCAATTTGTGGATTTTCTGATCAGCACAGCAGTGACAGGTGTTTATGACTTTCAATTGGACAAGTACAAGTACATTAACCGCCTGCCATGCGAGTGATTTACGAGGGACGAGCTTACACATTGATAGCTTCATGCTGGGGACTTTGTTATTGTTGGTAGATAGTTATCTGAGCTGGAGGCTTACAAGCATATTGGTAAGGAGCCTATTGAATTACCTGGTGTCCCCGTGAGAAGCTTCCAATCGCCGACGCGAATGGCAGCTGTCATGTTGGTGTTGAATTCCGACGGATGGTATGGCCATGGATCAATATTGTGGAGCAGTTCCTTCCTTGGAGACTCTTTGTTAGATCTTTAGAACAGGAATGGATACAATTTTTTTTTTATTGTGTCAATATAAAGGTATCCAGGGAGGAATGAAGCTAAGGCGATGCTGTTAACAGTAAATGACATACCTAATGGCATCTCACGTATTAAAGCCATGGAAAGAATGGACTAAGCTGGGAACGAGTCACTGATGTGGATTGCTGTTAAGAGTAAATGACATACCTAACGTAGCCCCACATATTAATGCCATGAAAACCATTAACTAAGATGGGAAAGCAGTCACTGATATGAATTGCTGTTAACAGTAAATGACATACCTAATGGTATCTGACATATTAAAGCCACGGAAAGAATTGACTAAGCTGGGAATGAGTCACTGATGTGGATTGCTGTTAACAGTAAATAACATACCTAATAGTATCCCACATATTAAAGCCATCTAGCTTGGTATCATTCAGCTGGTGACCTGCTACACCATTGACTAAGGTTGGAAGCCAGTCACTGACATGGATCAGCTGCTTGTTGATGGTTCCTTTAATGGCTGATGGCAACAGTTCACTGTTAACAAACCCAACACCACGGAGACCACCCTCCCAATACGACGTCTTCCACCCACGAAGCGGCCAGTTGTTTCCCCCTTCTAGAATCTGGCCACCATTGTCTGAAAGACAAAAATCAGAATGAAATTTGTTATAGTGAAAATATTCCAATTCCACCCAGAAGATGGAAGCCATTATTTAAGTGGTTCCGATGCCCTTACAATTGGCAATTTTGGAGATTTCTTCCATGCACATTGTTTGCCCTCGGGTCCCTATCCACTGAGGAATTAATCAACCTTGGGCCCCAACAATGGCTTTAAGGCAGGACCCTGATCACTGAACACCATGAGAAAGGTGCTTGCAAAAACTAAAGTTTGCGTCTTCATGTCAACATCCCCAGAGTTTCCTAACAATACAATTAATGCATAGAGACAGGAAAGAATGGGATTTTTTTTTACCTTTGCCACGTCCCCCTCCTGATTTCTACAGCATTGTCTAGGAGTACCTTTATAGCAAGTATAAACAAGCGTATTATTACCTAGTTATTAAAACCTGACTAGACAAAAGACTTCTTGTATATATATATACTATATTGTCTGCTACAACCATCTGGGAGTATTTAAAAAGTTGGTTATTGTCATTACAAAGGTTGTATAATGTGGACATATGATGGTCTTAGGTATGTGCAATGATATGCATGAGGCAATACGTCATAGCAGTCAATTTTTATTGCAATTTACTTTACCTTAACAGTAATATCGTTAATTTATTAGCAAAACTGGAATAGGGCATGGATCGATCGTTCAAAATGATGATTCGCAGTGACAAAACCAAGCAAATTTAACAAATTTAAATTTAAAGTAAATTGTAACTACTTTTTGTAAATTGAAAATGTTTGACTAGTCGGAACATGACACTCCTGACCATCGAGTCAAAATCGGAGTGACCAACTAGGTGTCTGAGCTGAGTCTTGAGTCAGAATTTCATTCTGTGCTCAAGTTCTGCAGCCCTTCGGTGAGATCGTGGTGCAGTGGGCGAGTGCCCACTGCATAGTCCCAAAGGTTTCCTGGCTCAATCCCCAGGCATATAAGGCTTGGTTCAGCATGGTTGCTTTGCAGTGGTGATGCATTAGACCTTCAATTGAGTTTCTGTTGTACTATTAATTCCAAATGTGGGTTTCAGCATTTTTGTCATTAAACTTCACTAATTAGCACAGCTGCGATGCAGTGGTGATGAACAGATAGCTCTCACTTCCCTCGGTCTTTGAGAAAGTGGTCAAAGATCAGGGCCCACTAACGTCTGTCGGATTGGGGACCATTAAAAGGTGGTCCCAGGAGCACTGGGATGACATGATGGTTACGTGCTTGCCTGGTTAAACTCGTCGAAAGAGGAAGGCTGGGTAAAGCCGGTATTCATCCACGATTGCCACGAACAGGATTGTCTGGTAAATGGCTTCCTGACCATAAATAATTTAAACCAAACTAAGCGCTTGCATGAAATTTTCAATTTAAAAAAAATTACATTTTCAATTTCTGATAGCTCCTATTGCACAGTTAAGATCCTACCTGTAGAAAATATGAAAACGGTGTTGTTCCACAGTCCAGCTGTATCCAACTTCTTGACAATACTTCCTACGGCCTCGTCCATGCATGACGTCATACCGGCATATACTCTCCGGTTGTCGTCGGTGATGTTCTTATAAGGTTCCTGGTATTGCTTGGGTACTTGGAGCGGTGAATGGACCGATTGAAAAGGTACATAGAGAAACAGAGGCTGCAAAACAACATGATGACAAAAGTTGAATAGTTGTGATTAGCATAGTAAGGGGTTGGGAAGCCTCATATAGGAACCCAGTCCATGTTGTGAATCATGAATGAACTTTAACAAGCCTTCTCTTTTCAACATCCAGTAGTTAACGAGGCAGGCATGTATGTATCCATCCCATCCCGCGGCTGTCATTTAATGTTCCCGTCCGACTTCCGGACGTCAGTGTATCTCTGACCACTTTCTCAAAGACTGTGTGAAGTGAGAATGACCTATTCATCACCACTGCACTGCAGCTAGCTGTTCTGAGCGAAGTTATTGCGACACCGTCGAAACCAACCCAACGATAATCTAACCGAATCACTAAACACCATAATAAACTCATCAACTGCACTGATCACTACTGGAAAGCAGCTGTTCTGAACAAGTCATGTCTAGAGCTATATAGCTTAGGCAATATAACTGTATAACTGTAATTAAGGCATTATCCTAACCTAAGACAGTTAAAATAAATTCAACCCTAAACTTAGACAATAGGACAGGAAATCTAAATACTGACAGTATCTTTACCCTGTGTAACCCTAAAATTTCAGTACATCTGTACTGTCTTGAAGTCAGCAGTGCCATACTGTATAGTACATGCATTGTAAATACTACATCTGTACCGGATGGAAGGTAGCAATGCCATACCGTGTTATGCATTGTTATACTACATTATGTACTGACTTGAAGTTAGCAGTGCCATCCTGTACCTGTAATGTAAATACTATACATCTAGCTGTACCAACTTGAATTAGCAGTGCCCATGCATACTGTACATGTTTTGTAAGTATATTACATCTGTGTAGCGACTTGAAGGTACAGTAGCAGTGCCATACCATTAGAAAATCTGCATCCATGTTAACTCTTGGTATATACCAGTGGACAATTTCAGTTGCTGATCAGCTGATTTGCTTACAACCGTTTCCAGTGTAAACACTAGCATGTCATGTTCAAGTAATCAATCACCTCCTAGTTTTGAATGTATTGCAGTCAGCTGATAATTCTGAAAGTTGAATGGTTACTGGCTCCAAAATTGATAGCATGTGAAACGATAGTACCGTCTAGACATCTTTCACGAACTGAAATAATCGAAAAACATGCTACTAGTAGGACTGGTTGCATTCGATCTTTACTCATAACATCCGTCAGTCAACAGGTGCTTGTAGGTTTTTGAGGGAGATACATAACCCCTCATGTTAAAGTTAGCAGTGCCGTACAATTAATGTATTACATACATAGAAATAGTACTTATTTATTTCTATGATTACAATTATACTACAGTACAGCTGTACGGACTTCAAGTTAGCAGTGTCATACTGTATATGTATCGTAAATACCTCTCTAGTAGCTTGAAGTTAGTAGTGCTATACTGTACATGTATGTATTGTAAATACTACATCCAGGGTACCGACTTGAAGTTAGCAGTGTCATAACTGTACACGTATTGTAAATACCTCTCTACTGACTTGGAAGTTAACAGTGCTACACTGTACACCATGTATGTATTGTAAACACAAAAATGTGAAGGTTAGATCAATGCTTCCGAACGGGGCATTTATGAAGTGGGGGAGGGTTTCAGCTGGATGGGGGTGAATGAGGGGCAGTTTGGTCAATCAAGGCCAGGCAGCTCTTTTGGAAAGACTAGTTGGCCTAACATCATCTAGACCTGTATACAATTTAAGACCCTCACATTTATGCCATTCTCATTATGTGTCTGCCCGGCACAAGAACTATATCTATATTAGCCTAATATAGACATACTACACTAAAATGTGGTTCTTAAGGACCTAACATTGTCGTCGATGCTACCATATGTACGTACAGCGTAAAGCTAGCCGTAGGTATACTGTTAGATCAGACAAGATTCCGTATGGGCGAGTCTAAATCATCACCGATTCATCCCAGTGACCATTGACATAGAAATAACATCAAAAAAGTTCCTCCAAAGTAAAAGAGAAGAGTAAAATAACCACTTGAAATACATCTTTATTGTTCCACACAAGCGAATCATAACGTTTGACCTGCATGTAGTCCCCATTTATCTCACCTTTGTTTTGTCATGATCATCAATGATTTGGTTCACCCTGTCATTAAAGACAAAAACGGAGTAGTTACTGATAGCTGGCCAGTAGGGGACGTCGTTGTCCCAAAAGTCGTACCCTAACCAGTGCTGTCTATCGTTTAGGTCGGCTAATCCATATCCACCTCTAAAATGCGTGTAGTAGTCCTCTGAACCAGAGAGATATCCTGCGATGAAAGAGCCAACTTTCACAGTTTTCTTCTTACAAATAAAAGTGACATTGATGATTATTAGTTTAACCCACCGATGAAACAATTTTGGAATGTTCTTTTGTATCATACCATCAATATGACCATTAATTCTGACAACCAAAACACAGCAATCTCGTGTAGAATGGACCTTTAATCAAAGGAAATTAATTACTGGGTGTATGATCCCAGTTTTTACCCCCATATTTAGTGTTACGGACTGAGGTCTGGATGAGAAAGAATTTAAGAGAAGGCATTACGGCATGACTGAGAGAGAGACGAACTGTGATGAAAACCTCAGTGACTAAAACTTAACCCTGCAACTTTAATATGTTATCGACTTACCAAAGAAAGTGTCAAAACCTCTGTTTTGAGGTAAACACGCCTCCTTGTAAAACCCGATGTGCCATTTGCCAACAATATGGGTCGCATACCCAGCATCTTTTAACCTCTGTGGTAGAATAGGGATATCGGTGGGCAGACAACTTGGTTGGGCGGCTTCAATATAACTGTGTTGGAGACCTGTGTGAATCTGAATCAACAAAGATTAATATTTAAATGTGATGGTGCAAATATTGAGAAACAATTTTTAAGAATAACATAATTCATCATGCAATAGGCTCCTTACCTATATGTATGTCAGTTTCTAGCTGAGATGCTTACCTACTGAATACCAACAAAAAGCAAAGTTCCCAGCCAGTAAAGCCTGACAGTAGTATAATCCACCCCCTCTCCCATGCGGTTCAGTAGATGTTCACTGAGCTACTGGGCATGGCAGGGAACTACTGACTTTATCAAGGCAAAAATCCTAATGGCCAGTGCTCTGATTGTCATGGTGAAAGTTGTGAACGATGGTCAGCCCTGATCAAGACGGAGGATTTTACAAAACAATCTTTATGAAGGAAACTTTGAGGGCAAAGATGCCACGTATAGTACTCACATTCAAACACTTCAACGGCTCGGCGATCTGCTCCAGCCATTGTCGTTGGGATAATATTTATTCACGAATCTTAAGATGATATGTGACGAGCCTGGCACGTACGTCATATAAAGGTGGCACAGAATACTTATGGGGTGGCACTATATACTAACATCACTTCATCATACTGTAATCAACATGACTTTAATTAAGGTTAACGATAAACTCTTCTCCAAAGCTAAACGTGCGGTTGCACACAGCAAGGGGAAATTCATGTTCCTCCAATAATCGGAGATGCTATATATGTATACACTCAGCCATAATTTACATACCTCATTCATTATACTTTCAAGCAGTGAATTAATATTAGATACCACTGTAGGTATTGAACACTTGAAATTGAATGGCTCAATGATTCCTTGTAAACAGAATCATGGTTACTGATTCACCTGCATATTCATTGCGACAGTAGGCTATAGCATGGCTACCGTACACTACAGTACATCAACATCAGCACTATACACAAAACATGTGTAATAGTTAATACTACTAGTACTACGTACTTACTACTATACTAGTACTATTCACAACTAACATTTACAATAAATTGTAATTATTCCCGGCTAATGTACGGCCGTGTCAAAATATTTAGATCCTCCTCCACCAAAAAAGAATAAACCAGAGGAGTAAATTGTATCATGGCTAGGTTATGTTGCAATATACCGCCTTGACTCTGGACGCAGGCCTATTAGCCTAGGCCTAGGCGCTACAACGTAGTTAGGCCTAACTTAGTTAATTAAAACAGTTGAATTGTAACCCACGGTATACGTACGCCGGTATAAGCCTTGCCCCTAATTACTAAAATTAAGCAATCTAGCTAACCTGAAATTAAACAATTTGTACTTTATTATACCTGGTACCTTCCGCTCAGTAGCTGGCTCCTCGTCGGTGTACAAATCGGCTGCACGTAGTAGTTTTCAAGTCTCACCCCTCCCTTCGCTAACTTATCCAAGTTCGGTGTGTGGATCTCCGAGCCGTGGTAACTGACGTCGTTGTAGCCTAAATCGTCGGCTAGGACAAACACGATGTTCGGTGACTGTAATTTCGCCTCAGTAATACTACTACTAGTGACAACCGCGAGAAAGATCATACTACTGAGCGGAAAAATAAATTGAGAAATACTACCCATGATTTGTCAACGGTTCTGAATGTCACTGGATTAATTACTGCTACTATGTTTCAGCAGCTAACTCATTTTGTTAAACAACATTCTACACGTACTAGGCTACTCCCAGGCTTTATATTGCAAGGCGCTCGGCACGTCAACTTCCGTCCAGGTCTTACTACATGACGCAGCCAGCTTCTGTAACATTTAATTAAACAGTAATGTGATTTTGATAATGACAAACATTATGGAGGGCCGTGCGTGCCTCGACAAGCCTGCCAGCGTGGTCGCAGAGGAGTAGCACTGACTCCCTATAGACTGCCGGCAGTACTAGACCGGGAGCCCACAGAGAGCTTATTCAGGTGAAAAAGATACAAGGGTGAATCTTTTTCCCTCTTACCGGAGTCGAAAATAACTGAGTATAGGCTATAGAAGAGACAACTTGACTTGAATATCTCTCGTCGCCAAGTTGGGTGCGTGGTTGTCTCAAGGTCATCTGTCCCTCACTGAGTGCTGTTTTGCCGAGGAACCTCAGAAATACATAGGCCTACATCATGGTCCAAGGGGAACCATCCCCGGCCATAACCACCACCCCACAGGACATACAACGATTAATTTCCGCGGAAACTGCAAATCAGATATTGTCCCCCCCCCCTCTCATTAAAACAGGTATTGCGGGGCTAGTACTTGCCTGCACGGTTACGGAAATTTGCTGATCGGCATAATCATGTTGCGATCGTACGTACGATCCGACCGCGTAAGTTAAACGAACAGCGAAAATTAGGGCTTAATTACTGAATTAATGGCATTTAATTTACTTATCGGTTTTCAGGCCGGCACCCATTCCTCGATCGAGAACGGACCTGGAACACCGTATGCCGGCTAACTATAGTACCAAACAATACAGGGACGGAGCATATTCTCCTAAGAATTTATATACTAATATACAATACCAAAAACTATCATCATGCTGGGTCATCTACCGAGTATAAGGCTATATGACCAACATGCCATAGTTGAGCTATCATTTTTACTTAAGCTTAAACAGGCCAACATCTATATGTGAAATATCATCAAAGAGGACCACAATCTAGGCTGATTATGGTGAAATTTGCCTTTAATTCATACCGTACTAGCTATCGTTTTCTAGATGTTGACAGTTGAAGTGGCACCTTTTACCGACAGCGAACTTAAAGCCAAAAAGTTGAGATGTCAGTAGTTACAATACAGACCAAAAATGTCACTATTATTTGATTATTCTGACCTTGGATTAGATTCCAAGAAATGACCGAGGGAAGCAGCTGTATTTAAAAAAAACCGAAGCCGCTGTCGAAAACAACATGTAGGAATCTGGTAAATTAGAGTAGCCTATGCTCTCAGTATCTATTTTCACTGTTCATTATGTTTCCCGCCTTGGCAACCGTGGTAATATACTTGCTCACTGGAGATTCTGTTATTAGGGTAATAAGTGTGGAGATTGCTTGTAAGAGTGAGATAAAATTACCTCGACTTTCTTCCAAACTTAAGGTCACGTATTTTTACACGTGACCAGTTGAAGCACCTCTCGGGGTGGAAGCATATCACCGAGTCAACTATACCTACCTACCTCTAAAATTTAATAGCCCGTAAGATCGTGGACTTGTGCTGTTATCGGGACAAAATTGAGCTTGGGAAGTTGACATTTGATGCCGTGGCATATGCTGCCGTTATTTGGAATATATACCAAGTTCTTTCTTGCGAGTTTCTTAAACAGACAAAACAATACTCGTAGTTAAGCTTCTTAATTGCTATCAGGTACTTTTATTAATGCAAATAGTTGTATAATAGTTGCATAGTATATACAAAAAAAATCATTTTATTATTGCACTATTCGGTATCTCCCATGAATAGCAAATAATAATCGATCATTCCTTAAGTTTGGTGTCTTATTAAAAAAAATGTATATCCAGCTGATACGTTTCCTCATTTGTTAATTTCCATTTTCTTCGCAATAATCTGATTAGTTATTGTTGTTTTAATAAACGGCAGTCGACAGGGCCTTTCAATAATCTTGTCGGGCTGCTAACATTTCTCAACTTTCTAAATGTGCCGCAGTTGACATCCAACCGTCTTCGCTTCGACTACCGTTTCGGAGTATTCTGTTAGACATTTCGCCGTTTGTTGGCCATATTGCTGTAATCATGAAGATGCGGGTTGTTATTCCTATTAATAAGTGACTTATAACAATGAAGAATTGAGCTTATTGTAACCAAATGTATTCAAACGTTCTCCTATCTTTGTTATCATGGGGGTGGGTGGGG
>JAODAG010315386.1:3860-13887 GCA_027574785.1 Orphnurgus asper | reverse complement strand
GAAACAGCATGACTTGTCATCTCATCTTAAGACGAGAACAATCAGTGCACCAGCAACCTTGTGTATAGTATAACTAGTATGTAGTAGAAACAGCTAGACTGGTCATGTTGTCTTAAGACAAGAACCATCAGTACACCAGAAACTTTGTGTATAGTATAACTAGCATGTAGAAGAAACAGCTAGACTGGTTGGTCATCTTGTCTTAAGACGAGAACCATCTTTACACTCCAACATGAGGGTTGACGATCTCGTACTATGACGAGAACCCTCTTTATGATAGCAGCAGCGTATAGTATTGAACCATGTGCAGTAGAGATTGTTCATCTCGTACTAAGACGAGATTCATTGGTACCATAACACACAAATCTTTGACATATGGACCACTGGGTTCTAATTGGATACTGTACCAATAGAGCAATGTGGCAATGAAGATTCATCGCCAAACTAAAAAGTCCACTGTTTTAATAACCAAGTTTCTGCAACAGGTCCATCACATTCTAAACTAACTTATTCTTTTCAATGTGTTAAAAAGCAGGAATTTGATGTCATGAAAGCACTTTACTTTAGTATGATTTTTTATTCATTAATTTTAATCTTTCAATAGATTTCTGGGTCGGAGGTCAAGACTAGAGCCCATGCACTGAAACTTGTCGCTTTGGAATGTTATCATGTTGAAAAGTAAGTAGTGATGCGGAAATTCTAGACAAGAAACGTCCACAAAGTTGGCAGGTTACTAAATTGTCAGTTATTTGATATTTTTATTTATTTAGTTTTATTTATTAGGAATACCCCTTCACGTTACTAACACCATAACTCCCCACAGAACCACTAGCTAGTGATATGTTTGTGCGAATTGTAATCAGATTATATTGTTTTATTCAAATTTTGGTTGATGTTAAAAGAAATGGTTACAAGTAATGGACTGATTTATTGTTTATGCATTTAATAATCATTTCAGTGTAAGTTTTAACAATTGTTTTGGATTACTGATTATAGGACTACATAGGAAGTTAATAATTAAAAACAAGAAAATTTTAGTTAATTAGACCCAGGTGCTCTGACGCACAATACTCAAAAGGACAATATGGGATGATATATTTCCATTGACTTTCGCAAGGGCAAGATTATAGTGTTTTTTCATTATGATTATTAGTTTGAAAGTAAATTCACCTCCACAAAATTTTACTGATGCCTTTGGGGGAAGGTACCCTTCTTCATTCTGTAAGCAATGTTAATCTTTATTGCATCCAGATCAGAAAAGTTCACTGATGAATTTAAAAGAATTCTGGAGCGACTTGATGAGGAGAAACGGTTAACATACTGGTCTCAGGTAAGCTGCGTTGCGAGTGGTTAACATAATACTGGTCTCAGATAAGCTGTGTTGTGAATTGTTAACATACTGGTCTCAGATAAGCTGTGTTGTGAAGTGTTAATATAACTTGTCTCAGGTAAGCTGTGTTGCGAGTGGTATACTGGTTCTCTGATAAGCTGTGTTGTGAATGTGGTAGACGTAATGGTCTCAGGTACTATAATATAAGCTGCGTTGTGAATGGTTATCATCCTGGTCTCAGATAAAGGTTCTTTTTAATGGTTAACATTGTTGGTCATATAGGTACTAGGCAGCTGTGCTGTGAATGGTTAACATACTGGTCTCAGAGTCTTATGAATGGTTAACATACAGGTACTCCATTAAAGTTTCTTGTGAGTGGTCTCCATTAAATTGAAAGTTGATAAATTCAACAGTAATGAGTGTTACAGTTATTTTAATTAATTTATTCAAAGTTAGGATGCAATCTTTTCTGGGGCTATTCGGAATTAAGACAAAGAACAACATACATGAACATAGTTATAGTTCTAAACTAATTACATTAAATTACTTTTACCTTTCAAAGTAGACAGGTAGACTGCAGGATTGGCAGCTTGAAATGGTTTCTCCTTGAGACCCCTCGACCTCTTCAGTAGCTAGTTGGTCAATTGAAGACAGAAATCGATTTTCCATGATTTGGTCATGTTGTAATTATGAGAATGGTGAATAGTTTGTGTCGCACACGGGAGCCACAATTAATGTTAATGCTGTTGTATAGGTCTTGCTCAATTAGCCCTAGCCTAGGCTGAACATAGTAGGCTACATTGGGTTAATTTGTTTAACAGGTTTTATTAAATAGTTCAGTAAAATTATCTAGTTTGTGCTGAATTAATTACTACTTATTTTGTTATGGCCACCAAAAATATGATATATATATCGCAAATCTGTGATCGCGTGTAAAATCGGAGACCGTAATAACGCTCCACAAACTTTATGAGTTGAACTTGGTCAGAAACTTACAAATTTGAATGGCCAAGGACATTCTGGAACCAGCTATCCCACACAAGTACCACAACAATATACAAAAAGCCTGTTAAACAGGTCAAGATATGTCTATGTCTTCTTTTATTCGACGTATCAAATGCAAAGTGCTCCTTCAAATTAATGATAAATATCTGCACACCTTTTCGAGGAAATATTATAATTGTACTGAAGTTCATATGTATGGCTTTTGAAGGAAATGTAGTAAAATTATAAATCTTATAAACTTAGTAATATTTGTAAACTAAAATATATATATAGCTTGTAATGTTTCTGGCTCTTGAAGGAAAATGTAGTAATTAACTTGTATGAATATAGTGTATGTGTGTAGTAGCTCTTGGAGAAAATGTGAAGACAGTATATGTGCCTATGTTATTTTTACTGTTATCTTCTTCCTGCTTCCTCTTCCTTTAGTACCTGAGGGACCTAATGTGTGATTCAGCTGAAAAGAACTGTCACTTTGAGGAGTATGCCATCCATGAACATGAAGCTCTGGTGATGTTACAAGCTTGGAGGACAGTCCTCATCGTGGCATCCTCACCAAAGGTTCTCCACCCTCATCATATTTTACGTCATCCCTTTGTTACACACTGCTAACTCTGAAATCTGTCTACGCACCACGCACCTAATGTATGTTTGAGATGTGTTAGGAACTTCCATATAGTAAAACCATACCATCAATGCGGTTAGACTGAAACATATATACAGTCAACAGCGAATGGAATTGAATGATAGACTCAAACATACCGTCAACAGTGAGTGAGTGGAATTGAATGATAGACTCATGCATACTATCAACATCTAGTGGAAGTGAACAGTTGACTCATACCAATAACAGTTGTAATTGTACTATCCCACACAATATGTTGTGCATATTACTCTCTCTTAAACTTTCACACCTGCTAAAAGCTTTGTGCCATTCGACGAGCGAAGTTTTTATTAATACATTATTTGCCACACCTTCATATTAATTTATTTGTTGCAGTGGGTTTCATGTAACATTTCCTTCATGTCACAATACCTGCAGGCCTAAATTATCCTCTGTTTTCCTTGCACATGGTTCTGGATTTAAAGGTCTCTGAACTACGATTTCATTATGATGCGCATATAAGCTTGGATAATAGCAGGAAATGACATGCACATGACACCGAGAGATGGATTTGACACTTGGGATTGCCTGTTGTTAGTTCGGTTTCTCTTGTTGATATCTCTTGGTTTGACCCTTAAAAATACCAGCATGCATGCATGCAGTGGGCTTTTGATTGATTCTCACTACTTTGTGTTACTTTAAATTTTGATTTTCTCTTTGGTCGGGATTTGGCATCGTACGTTGTGGAGGAAAAAAGAGCTAGGAAATGAAATGAAACAGCGACCAGTTTCCAGCTGGTCTTCATGTTTTACTGTAAGTTTGAAGTGAAAATGACATGCTATTTTGCATATTCACATTAGGCAATCAGTATCTTCTTGAGGGATTTCTTTCCCCTCTCACTTTGTGGTTGTTGGTATTCCACAGGACAAATTTTACATTAATTGCGGTAAAAATGGCAAATGTGATCTCTGAATGAATTTTCTCTTTCAAAGGGCAATTGTCTGTGCCTGAACACCAAGCCTACTAGGGGAGTGATACTGGACCATCTCGTGAGGTGCCTTGAGGCCCAGGTAGGTCCATTTGGTGCTAATTTGTTATATAAATATAAATGATATAAAACCTTGATACTGTACCAATATTCAACTATGATAGTGTTTATGCATTAACATACCTGCGTTAATGTTAAATGTCCACTCTGATCCAGTAGACTGACACGACTTACAGTTTTACACACACGGCCTACACTACAGTGCACACAGAGTTAAGTTAAGAGGGAGAATAAAAAAGAATACAATAATAAAAATGAAGCACGCTGTGTACCACGCCGCGTACCACCGAGAAAGTCCAAATGTACCACTGGTGGTATGCGTACCACAGGTTGGGAACCCCTGATGTAAAACTATCATGTAAACAATCATGTAAAACACAAATAAACAATCATGTAACACAATCATGTGAAACAAACATGTAAACAATCATATAAATCAATCATAACATGTGAATAAACAAAGCAAACATGTAAAACAGTCATGCAAAACAAACATGTAAAACAACAATGTTTAACAATCATGTAATACAAACATGTAAACATTCTCGTAAAACAAAGACAGTTAGAGAATAAGAATAAATGACGCTGCAAAAGCAACTTGACAATAATCAGTTAAAATTTAAGTTTTCTAATTTTCTCTCTGAGAGATTCCTATCTGTCAAGCAAAAACCAAAACCATTATGGAATGGAAAAAAACCAGGATACTATTACACAAACATTAGCTGCATGGAATTGTTTCGTTTTAACAGAGAATTGTGGTTAGGTTTCCTCGTAAACTCAACATGCACACACAATCAGTCATCATTTGTTATTATTCCTATGAGTCTTATTTTCTGCGTTGTCTGGCATCATTCTGTCTAGGGTCAGCTTAGTTGGGTTGGAGCTACCATGCAACCCTGATGGTTTGCGTAAGTCCCTGATGACGCATCCTACCCTCTTGCTCTTGTTTGTAATAAGATTATAGAGGTGGAGGTTTATTCCACAAAAGCTGCTTTCCAAAATAGAAACCAAATTACCAAAGTTAAAAAAGAAAAGTTAGGCTGTCTAAATTGACACTCTAGTATATATATATATATATATATTTACTGGTAAATTGCATGATACAACACAAGCTTTTTTCTATTGGTAAATTAATGTTTAATATATTTCTGTATGACTGTTTTGTTATTCAGACTGAAAAGATGACCTCTATATTCCATGCCAAGGCTTACTCCTTACTCTCATCGACCTATCTCTCGTTGCTCTCCAAGTGGAAAGGGTGAGCATTTGACCTTTGACCCTATGTTACAAAATGAACAGTATGAGGATGAAGTAATTCATTTCTGCAAGACTCGATCAATCACAGGTCATATCAATATTCCACCGAGCAGTCAATAGACGCATGGTCTGTTATCACATGTGGTATTAGCCTGTGATAGCTTGCAGGTCACCACTTATCTCACTGCAGTCACTCCTTCACAATAGAAAGAACAATGGTAATTGTAAATTGCATTTCTCTGATAGCTCTGGCCACACTGTACTTTGAATAGATATCTCGCACAGTAGGCTGCATGGCTATATGTACCCAGTATGCATGTGCCTGTACAATGACAGATTTGTGAGATCTTTTCAAATTAGTTTTTAAGCAGTTTCCTTTCATTGAACCAGTAATTTAATGATAACATATATCACCTGACAAATCTGTACCATAGTCAATTTCGAGGTGAGAGTGTGGCCTATAGTGGTTCGAACGTCCGATTCTAATAGCTTAAAAGGTTGCCGGTTCGTTCTTCAGGCATGATATCTACACCGCAGTTGCTCTGCTGTATAGTGTTAAGTGCGGTCTTCCGTGGTGTTTAGTGAGATTCAGTTCGGTCTTTGAGAAAGTGGTCGACAGTTGGAGGTACACTATAACGTCCGTCGGATGATTAACGGCAATCCCGGGAATAGAATGGAATGGTTGGTTACATGTCTGCCTTGTAATCTTCTTTACATTGTTTGAAGAGAAAGACTAATTGTTAAAGCCCGGTGTTCATCCACGATCGTGGCGCTGCCAGGGGTTTCGTTAATCAGGCTTCTTAATGTTTCAAATTTGTGTTACCTCTTTTTACAAGTTTCGTTTAATCGCTGAGTGTTTTCGTTTTTAGATTCTGTTGACAGACACATCTTATACTTTTCCCAGGTCATTGAACAACAAACTGAATCACATTCAACAAACCGTGGCCGGGCTGCAGGACGTCGCCGATCTGAACCCGACGCCGATCGTTCAGCGGTGCGTCGCTAACTCCCTGGCCGCCCTCGCCAGGCTGCTCCGGTTTCAGCGAGAAGAGAAGACACCCCGGGGTGAGTACGAAAACGTTGGGGGGGGGGTTGGGGTTGCCGGTGGTTACTTCTTTGGTCTGGAGATTGAATTGCTCGTCATGGCACCAGATGTGAAAATAATGGAAAGGAAAGCCACAGGCCTGACGATTTTCGTTTCGGAGAGTTCCGTTGAGTATATCTCCTTCAAGAAATGTTATTCTTGCATGTGCCCATTATCTGTTTATCCCTTAGCCTAGAGTGCATGATGTTGAGATATAATTTCTAGCAGAAAGTTGCTAGATTTTCAACAGAGATTGAGAATTTGCTACTAATTATCGTAAGCATTGGATGTTTATCAGTTAAAATAATCCCGAAATGGCCATTGTTTATTAGTTACTGGAACCAGTAATAGAAACCATGAAAAACTGTAAATGAAGAATATAACTGCAATGTCTTAACATTGCCAGGAAAATTCTGGCACTATTCAGATTATTCTTGCTCGTCAGAAATCGCTTTCTCCCAACATCTCACGGTGGCACCATTGTTTTCAATATTTTGTTGTTGTAATATTTAAATATTTCTTATCCGCAAGGCCCCCCATCCTTAGATGGTACCCTCTTAGAATCCCTCCTACCAATCATCTGCTCCCTGATACGAGACAGCTCCAAGTTTTACACCAAAGTAGAGACTGTGAGAGATGAGGGAAGAGTGGGGAAACCATCCTCCCTGTCGGAATTTATGATGCAAGAGACGGATGTGAGGTTCTTCGTCAAGCGGCCGGAACAGGTTTCACCCGACGACGGAGAAACACTATCACAAAATGTAAGCAAAATCAAAAGTATCATTTTTTTTTCCCGATGCAGTGTTAAAACGTGGAGAGAAATTACGTTAGACAAATCTTTGAATTTGGCATAATGGTGCTGTTAAGTTTGCACTGTAGTAAATATTCCCAAGTTTGCAGTAGGAAACATACATTAATGTCTCGTGGATCGGGATATTTTATTCCTGTCTCCAATTCGATCACGACCAAGGCTCGTTGAGTTTTTGTGAGAGTTGATTCATATTCGATGATGTTTCTCTTTTGAAATTGATTATGAAGTTGTTTCTCGCCATAAATTGGGCAATCGACCATGTTTTCATATCTCCAGACATGTCGCTATGCCTTGGGGATCAGGAATATTTTGTTTGAAGACTTTATAATACTTATTGTTATGTTTAATTTACGCCTAACACAAATGATTACTGTGGAAAGTGTAATTGTAGTGAAGAAAAATCGTTCAAAAAATCAAACCCAATCCTTTTTCAGTGTAGTGATTTTTACTCACCTAATTGTTATATTTCTAATCTGCATTGTAATGACTGTTATGTATAGAGTTTATTGTAAAGTACACGAGGGAAGCTTGAATTACAGTTATGGTAGACGACAGAAAGATAACTGCATGAAACCGTTGAAGGATGAGGTTTTATAGGCTTTTGTTTTAGTTGACTGCGTTAGTTATACTGAGGCAGGTGGGGGCCGGCTATCAAACACGACGCAATTACATGTGATACTTTATTCTTTCCCGGTTAAATTCTCAGCTTCCTGTGCTTGCTACATATCTTCTGGATGAAGTAGTTTTATCCCTATCTTCGAATCAAGAAGGATTGCTCACCTGCCTTCGGGAGTTTAGCGTAATACCAATCTTGCTGAGTACGCTGCATGCCTGCATTGAGGTAAATTTTATGCCGTTTCTATTCTTGAGACGTAAGGCTAACAATGCTTTTAAGAATAAAAAGAATAAAAATATCGACATAAAAAATTGGTAAACCTGTGATATCGTTGCTGTTTTGTCTTGAGGGCATAGCTAGCTTTCAGTTAGGTACTACTTACAAGTAGATCAGTGGAATTATTATCGTGTGTGGTCTTCTTATCTAGTAGATGGTAACTTCCAGATATATATACATATAAATATATACATCTGAAACCTTCAGAATTGAACAGAAGGAACAATTCTGCAATTTTCTGATACCGAGTATCCATTTTAGTTTCCTGTGAGTTATTCATGATAATGAATGCAGCTTCTGAAATGATCCTACAATTTTGTTCCTGGAATGAAGAATGGCTGATCGAGGTAGTGACGATGCATGGTGTCTTCCACTTCAAAAGGATTCTGATTTCAAGTCAGACTCAGAATCGAAACTTTTCCTTTGTCAGCAATTCAAGGGATATTTCAAATTGGTTTGATATATAGGTTTTATAGCTTAGGCCTATTTGATACTTATTAGCCCTATATAGTACCAGCAGTAGGCTACCACAAGGCCTAGCAGTAGTAGTCATAGTCAAACTATGTGTTAGAATGGGGAGGGGAAACTGGAATACTATGATATTGGGGTAAATATGGTGCAATGACACTCATGTCAGGGAGGCAAAATTTATTTTGCATTGTAGGCCTATATTAAGAAAAAGGTTGTTTGGTGTTGAATCTCAACACCATTGAAGGTTTGGAGACCTGCACTTTTCGGTCATAGTTTATTATGTAAATATATCACTGTCAAATGTATACAATTATGTACCAATGCCTTGCATATTTTGTGCACAAAGGTAATGGAAGTTAGCTAAATAATAACAACCCAAAAATTGAAGGTTTTAATTATTAAAACTTAAATTTTTGTTTATTTGTGCACTACCACATTGTCCCAATGATAATCACATTCGAAAAAGCAACTTAAAATCCTCTACTTTGCTGTTCCGCACACTGGTTAAATAGTGGGGCAATGTCCTCCTAAAGAGCCATGCGTTACACATTATGTGGCACTACACCAGCCCAATGATCTCTTGGCCGGCCGTATAGCAGTCCAATCGAAATAGGACTGCATGGGGCTGCGTAGAGAGTGGGTCAGTTAGCTTTTAAAGCCATATGGCATATACGTTGCTGTTGTTTGGTTTTAGATCCCAAGATCCTTTCATGGGAGGGTTTTCATAAAAACCAGTAATAATTAAGCCATGGCAAGTACTTTCGTTCCCTCTTTCAATGGTAACGATGGTACCGTTTTGTATTTTTGTAAATATAATATATTTATGTGGGTTTTTTTTTCCATTAACACCATTACATACATGCCTTCAAGTGGCATCACTAACTTTAAGACTTTTACTTTGTAACTATACAATTCCTGCTTGTTTATCCCGATGGACTGAGTGTTTTCTAGTTGAAATATGTGCAACAAATTAGTCTACTTTCAAACCATTCATTTCCCTCAGGCCAGAGCAGGTATTCACTACACCGAGGCTGTGCTGTCTGTTTGTCTAGACCTGGCTGCGCTCCCACAGGTGGGTTAACTAGTAATTTTATCATGTTTTCGTTCATGTTACTTTCAGCTACACATTGTAATAGTATAAATTAGTTCAATCCTTCAAGAGCTATTCCGGTTGTACGAGACTGAAACAAAAGACGTCCGTCTATGGCGAGATTATCTAAATAAAACCAGCGAAACGATTGAAGATTAAATAACAAATCACAATAGTCTCTGATGTATTTAGAAATTATCTTGTGCACATGTCGATCATAGCAAAAATCAGTTTGCATATCTCCCTAGCTAGTCTGCTCCTTAGTTTGATAACTCATATAACCTTTGTTTAATAAATCATATAACCAGTTATTTTTGATAACTCATATAACCTTTGTTTAATAAATCATATAACCAGTTAGTTTTGATAACTCATATAACCTTTGTTTAATAAATCATATAACCAGTTAGTTTTGATAACTCATATAACCTTTGTTTA
>JAODAG010315375.1:0-10004 GCA_027574785.1 Orphnurgus asper | reverse complement strand
AAAGTGTAGGGTCGACATACTGCAATGCGTTTAATAGAAAGTGTAGGGTCGACATACTGCAATGCGTTTAATAGAAAATATCTCGAGACCTTTTCGCTACCTGCGCTCGATTGTTACCGACGGATGACGACGCACATTCGCGCTTTTTTTTATTACTTTAGAACCCGTCACGTGTGAAACAGCCCTTTTGCCTTTGCTCCCGGCCTATTAAGAAGTGGTACTGCTCCGATGGAAATATAACCTCCTAATACCATTCCTAATCCCCAAGACCATGGCCTCGTGCTGGGCCCTCGCTGGGCCCTCGCCCTGACAGACGGGTAAACCACGGCCGACTTGATGTAGGAAGTCAAAGTTCATAATATCAAGCAGATCGCCGAGGAATTGGCGCATCGTGAAGTTATGTTTACGTTCCTAAAAAAGGGGGCTCTTCTCAATTTAAAAATGAACCATTGCGATAACCGTGCCGCGCGTATAAGTGGTTTATTCAGTCGGTGTTATCCTTTATATCGAGCTCGATTGTATCGGAATACTTGTAAGTTTGATTGGAGTGATTGTAAAATGTCACTTAAAGGTCGAGGCTGACGTCATCTCCGTACTTGGCGGTGACGTCGACCACGCCGTACGAAGTTCGCACGACAGACGGGGTGGGGTTCTGAAATAAATTATGAATATGATTTGGGGTCTATTTAGAATTATCAATCGTTCCCTCTCCGTTCGGTGGTTGTCGTAATGGACACCGACACTTCAGCAAGTTTACCTTTAAAATTTCACTTGAGATCCATTTTTTTTCTCCAAAGCTGTAAGCTGATTCCGTATCTGCATAAAACCTCCGGGTTCAATCGTTTTTTTTACCACCACTGGTCTCCGTCATTGACGGTGTACTAATATTTACCACTTGTTGTACCAATGGTGTGGATATTTTAGCCAATCCAACTTCCGGTTGTCTTTCTAAATAAATCGGTTGTGATAGTTTCCCCGAGCATAATTTGTTAGGGTGTTGTGTTGATAGACCGTTGGAGAGCTGTTAATTGGTACGGTAATGTATTGTTGTATGGTACCACAAAATTCCATCACAATCAAAGGTTCAAAATTATTTTTGAATGTGCAAATCCTCTTTTACTATTAACTTGTTAAATTTATCCATTTCTCCATTTCTCAAAATATCGCCATTACGACTATTACGAATAATCTTTTCAATGCGGTAGGGGTGAAGTAAAAAGTACCTTCGATGAGCTCTCCGTCGTATACGGGGAATCTGTCCTCTGCGTTATTTAACCTTTACGGAATGGTTGGGTTGTCATAGTGACACGTACCAGGGTCATCCAATTCAAATTTAGAGTTTGGTAACTTTGGTAACTTTGGTAAGTAACTTACTGAACTAACTTGTTTGTTCTTAATAGTTTTCCCACGGTTGCTTAATTTAATCTTTCGACTTTTTACTGCGTAGATGGGTTTTTTTTGGTGCTTTTGATCAGGTAGATTCGATAGTTTCTTCGGAAGAGTGCGCTGGTGACGACCACTGTCGGGAAACACCGATCCTGTGTCTATATAGGAGGAGAGCCTGACTCGCACGACACTTTCCAGCCACCGAAGCTAATGCTTCCCACGATAGAGATTAAAACTTTATAACAGCTCATTTTGAAAAATGTAAACTATTTGCCTTACAGGGGCACGACTGTCAGGTGAACTATAGCGAAAACTCCCGCAAACATTTTTTTTTTGTCACTAGGGGTGAGGTTAGTCTGTGCTGACAAGTAGCCTGGATAGCAGCTTGCAATATTACATCCGAAAACATCTGTTTTTCTTCTTCATTCGATCAGCCTCTGACAGTGAACGTTGGAAATCGTATGGTGATTGATTTAACGTACCGTATATATATAGCCCTAAAGACCTATACTCGTAGCTGGGGTTCGGTTATTGCCTCTATCAATATCGGGCGGGACTGTACTTACCGTACTTTTTATCGTACAATGATTCGGTGCCCATACATAGTTCATCTGGAAGACGGAAAACTTTGTATGGGTGTTCTTGTCCCCTGTCAGGTTATGTCATTTTTACTCCTCTGGCAATGCATATTTCTCAACGTCATCGAATCATCATCGTAGTCGTCATCCATCCTCTACTTCCTCTTTGTCGTCCTCATCATCGAAATCGCTTTCACCATCGTTTTCATCGCCATTCCGTCATCCAGTGGGAGAGGTAGCCATACCATACTGAGCATGACGTATAATAGGACGGTAAGCCCTCCTGCCCATCACACCCCACCCCTCCCCCACCCCATACACACCATCACTCACAACACGCCACACATCTGCTCAGTTTACTTATATTTAGTTATAAGATTGGAATCACGTCACATTCTAGATCTGCCACTGGATTATAATTCGGTAAATTTGCCGACTGTGACCAAAAGTTGGTGGCGGGGGAGGGGGACTGGTTAGGGGGAGGGGTTGGTGGAGAGGGGGAAGGGTGGTTGTGATCACCCCACACCATATTTGCTACGACCGTACTCGACCGTAACACAATAGTATATATTATGGTATCAAACCAAAATTATCCTTCCATCGCCTTCAAATGTACTAACTTCTGTATGCTGTCTATATATTTACACTGCATGTGATTTAAATTGTGCCGATCCCGCGAAATAGCAACTTCGTCCTTTGTTGTAACTATCGTGGCTGGCATAAGGCATTTATGGCATAAAAAATAGATGGATAGGTCACCGTACTGATAGCCTACCAGCAGTAGGTATAGTGCTGTCCGCTACGATAGAAAATCTTAAACAACCGGTAGGTTCTGTTGCGTCTATGCAGTGTACACTGAGTGTGATATAGGCCACTGACCTGGACCAATATCGTGAGAACAAAACAACACTTTGCCTGTTAGTTCATGGCCAGGACAAACGTCATCAGCCTACGAAACACGAAACGAAATATCGCAGGAAGCAGTTAAAGGTTGACATAACAGAACACACAAGTTGTTTTTTGGCTTTCGGGAATTAGTTAACGTGAGAATATTTGACCCCTTTCTTCCCATCGACCCTTTAAGGTCAAACGTCAATTACCTCCCGAAGCCCTTGGAGTTACGGCAAGTGTTTAAAACGTGGCAGAAAAGTTACAATTTCAATTTTTGACAGTAAAATGAAACCGTGGTAAATAAATTTGCCAATAATAAATAAGCCACGCTGTAAGTTTATTTACGTGGAAATTAAAATTCTTTTAAGGTCAAAAGTTACACTACTAAACTGTACACGTGGCTGCGGGCCATGCAGGGACAGGGAATAAAAATATTTCGTGAGGTATGGTTTGTTAAACCTTGGTAACTAGGTTTGACCAGGGAGCTGCAACTAGATCCCTGGTTTGACAACGGTGAATTCGTGCACGCAGTATCAGGAATATCCGCAGTAACTGAACACTCACCAATCCACAATGAGAAATGAGATATTTGTGACAAAGATCTTTATCATAAATTCTGCACGTATCTCTCCAGTCTATAATGCTTTCTATCCATCCATTTATTGTAACCAAATGTCATTCACTTCATGTCATCGACACTTTATGCCCGGCATACAGAAGTATATGGGCGACGAATATTATCCTCCAACCCTGTCATAAATAAACATATAATATATATAAATATATATATAGGCTATATTTATATAACACACACATATAGCCTATATATATATATATGTATATAAACATTAATTAAGAAGCACAAAAATTGTCGGCCAGTTGAAGATAACGATATTTGACGTGTACAGTTTGGTCTTATATTACGCAGTGTAGAGTTACTAATTCTGGAATGGAAGAGATGTTTTTTAAATTCAAATGACATGACATGGGTTTTTCTACTTATTTTTTAATTACTTAATATAATACTGTGGAATAGCCTTGTTTCTCCGGCACCGGGCTAGTGTATACTAATCGTTGTCGTCTACCGCTACTACTCTCTGATACCTGGATCGAGCCCAATTTGTTTTTTCTCCGACGCGATAGTTAGGATGATGGAGTCGGCCCATAAAGACGGATATTATTTTATCATTTTATCGCAGGTAATCAATCAATAGTACAACGCACGTAGTACGCTAGTAAACTTCACCTGCTATCTTACCCTGTCATCGTAAATGACGTCATAACCCGGCTATATCGCGCGTGGCTGGGAAAGTCGACAAAGCGCGCGCTGGGCGGCACTCGATACAAACATCTACGAGATCTGAAGCCGCGTACGACCCTTCCTTCAAACAAGCAACCGTCGATGTTGTTGAAAGGAACTGCGTCGGCTTTATATCAATGACTGATGACGTCACAAGCCAACACATCCCTTATTTTTTGTTATTTTTGGTCACCCTCGACAGATATGACACGGGTACATTTGGAGCAGAATATATAGCCTAACCCTTCTCTCTAATGGAATTGTCTGCGTTGCCATGAGTATGGGTTGGTTATGTAACATGATTGGGATTGATGATATGGAATCGTGGAAAAGTTGTAATTGAGGGATTCGGGTGTAGCTACTCAATGGTGGAGCCCGCACTGGTTAATTAATGGTGTGGCAATGTCTCCCAACACAGCCATGCGCTACACATTACGTGGCTCAACAACTGGCCCAATGATCTTTGGCCCGATTGAAATAGGACCGGAGCTGGGAAGATGGTCAGTTTTGGCATTTGAGGCTGTTGTTCGGTATAGATTCCAAGTCCTTTCTTGTGAAGGGCTTTTCTTTAAAAAAAAAACAGTTAATTGAAATTGAAATGATCATCAAATTTGGAGAATAGTATAAAGTATATACGGTAGTATTTTTGAATGAAGTCGATTGGAAATTGTAAGTAATAATGACGTTATTGAATTATCGAAATGAAATGAAACGGATTTGTTTCGTGGTAACGTGTTGACTGCGATCGAATTAATTAAACTGAATCGACGTGAGTAATTGGCAGACTGGAATAGTATCACATCAAGTTTTGTGTATTTGAATGCATTTCGTTTCTATTAAAAAGATGATTTCAATTTCAATAATTATTCTTGTTTGATATACATTTTTGGCTATAGACAGATCATCAGTGCCGCCGAATCTGGGATTTCGAATAAGGGAAGCGTGACGGGGCGCTAATCATGAATCAAATATAGGGAAAGAGAATGTCAATTTAATTAACTCCGAAAGTCATATGAGAGAAATTTGACAATAGTACGGAAACGCGCCGTCGTCTCTTGAGCCACTTGGATCCGTCATTGGATCACTGATCAATAAAACGTGATCAGCTCCTAGGAACTATATTTAAAATGCAACATATCTATGATGGCTGCACTCACACAGTTCTGATTACGGTACCATTACGGTGTACTATCTACCATTTGAATCATACATTACGTTGACTTGAATTAATTGCATGATGTAAGTAATATTTGTTAATAATGTCGTCAACATTAATATTATTATTACTACTATTATTTGTATTATGTTACCCCTGCGGCCTGACTAACGTTTAATTAAAATACTCTCATTTGAATACTTTAATTATTACCTAAGTCATTATATGTAGCCACCAAATAACTGGTGCAGGATTACAGTGCTCGGAGACTAAATGACCATTCATAGTCATTATTGTCGCCTATTGCTCGACAAATGAATGTCCCTGGGAACTACAGCTTATTAAAAGTGGTAGATTCTCATGGTAACCTGTGGTATAAGGCAGTATTAGTGCTACGAGAGCCATGGACTAGCTTGCACAGTTAATATTGCGACAGTACATTTACTATTTGTGGGGATTTCCCAGTAGTGTTTATGTGTATAGCTGTATTAGAGATTGATCAATCACTTTATGTATGGTAACGGCAAGGCATGGATAATTCCCCCTCCCCCATTTGTTGTATTTCTTTAGTGGCCTCCTGAAAAGTGTCATGCCAATGATATTACATAAGCAACTGGTCAGTTGCTTAGTGCCATAACCAGTCAGTGACATGCTGTTATCAATCGGGTATTGACCAATATTTACCATATGCAATGGGATCGTCGGAGTTTATTTACGGTGTGCTGCATTTGGTGACCAGAATAGACCAATAATATGCTAGGACTTTCTTGTAGCTAAATAGGCCTATGTAACCCATGTGTATAAATTATATGTGGCTTCATCATGCTGAGTTTGGGCCCAGTGTATACATTGTTTTCCTTTTACATTATTTTATTTTAATTATTATTATTTTCTACTTAGTTATCGGTTACATTACATTACATTACCGAATGTGATTATATTAGTAATGTGACTTTTCACCAAGACAAAGTCACATGACCTGTTTAGTAGAAGGGAAAAACGCAAGAGTTGTATAAATTATCTACATTAATTTCTAAATCAGACAAGAAATGGTTCCCCTGAGGGTATAGATAGTGAGGGAGTACGGTAACCGAAGACTGGCAGGCGATGGCCAAAAGGAGCGACCAATGCTATCTTTCTACTGCCCGGTGATTCTGTGATTCTGTGCGTCTTGGTCAAGACGTTCTTTGTATAAAATACATTTCGACGGTAAGTACAAGGCTGTATTTGTTATTTGCAAAATTCAGGGCGCCCTGCTGCAAAAGTAGGAGACTAAGTTACAGAAAGACCCCAGTTTAAACAGAAAAATCCAACGAGGAAGTGAGGGCGCACTCAGAGTTGGGAATGTCAGTAGCTTAGTAAGTCGTTAGTAGGGTCAAGAAGACTACGTTGGATGTGGTTTTACATTATTTGCATTGATGTGGTTTTTAAGAACCCCCCCTAAAAGAAAGAACTTGGGCTCTGTAAAACCAAACAACGGCAGCCGTATGTCCACGGTTTCAAAAGCCAACTGACCCACATCTCAGCAGCAGCAGCAGCCCTATTTCGATCGGACCGCTAAGACTGCTAAGATCATTGGATGAATCCAGTTCCACTACTTGCATCGATGTATAATAATTATATTTGAATACAACGGTTTTGCCATTGGGGGTTACCCGCAAATATACCGTGCGTTTGTGCTGATTCATCTTCACCCAGTAAGCGACTTGGTGCGCTAAAGTTAAGGGGGGGGGGTATATATTGCGTCGTGTATTTCGTCACGAAACGAAATTGTAACAGTCTAGGTAGTCTCTTAAATTGGTTCCTTGGTTTTCTCTAACGTTGGAATATTTCCCCTGTCGTTCCATCCGTTTCCCCCCCCCCCAATACCTTTTATGTATGTAATCAATTACCGGTACGTCATATGGCGTAGTTATTCAGTTAGCAGTAACTGCCACTTTGGCGTACAAAACCCGTCTTCTTATAGACGCCCGTGTTTTTTGTTGTTATAACGCAACCAACCTCGGCTCATGGTTATGAAACGAAATGGTTATAATTGAAACCCGCCGGAAGCAATAGTTTGTCTCAATGAGCACGGTATCAACAACTCGTTCATGCACCCCCTGACACGGCCATAATAATCTCTGGTTATTTATGGATCCATTACAACGATGTCGGAGAAAACCATCAGGAAATTTCATGGATAAAGGTTGTAATATGTATCTTCCGTGATTACGTCCATCGCTTCTTAAATTATTATCCTTTTCCTGGCACTTAAAATGGAAAAATTGCTTCATATAGGCCTATAGCCTACTTTTTTTCTTCTCTCTCTCCCCCGGGTTTGGACATTAACGACCAGGCGCCGTATTATAACGAGGCGATGATCGGAGACTGATGTACCGTAACTTCCATCAGAGTTATTATCATCAAAATAATTTCTATGACTTGGCTTTAACTTCTCTCGAGGGTACGATGTGTTCACTCTTTAAAGGACAGGTATGAGAATGGTTAATCAAAAAGCCGATTAGCTTAGAGATCCCTCGCCCACAATACATGAAGTGAAATGTACAACAGTGCAAGGCAACATACGGTAAGTATGTAGTGTTCTTTGACCATGATTAGCCTAAACATGTCCGATCAAATAAGACTAAACAATAAATGTATTGCTATGCGGTGGTACTGCGCTAGATCTCTGAAGAAAAAAAAATTCTCATGCTTTTCTTTATTATTAATATTATTTGTGATTAGAGACACATAAAACTGAAACAGCTTAGCCTGCTAATTATGAAGGTTATGCCAATCACAAAATTATAACAGTTCAAAAGTGAAGCCGTGACAATATTGCGCAGTATTTCTTGAATATAATTTCCTTCTATAACAAATTGAGCTGTTTTGGTATCATTTAATACCAATACTGAATTGACACACTCCATCCTAGCTAACGACACATCCCGCTGCCTAACTTATACTAACAGTATATAGCCTGCGTGCTAACGTGCTATCGTTTTATTTATTTATTTATTAAAAGAAATAAAGAAGCAGAAACATTTTTACAGACAAAACAAACTATAATTAGAAACGGTTATTCTGGTTTAGTATAGTAACTATAAGTTCTAAGTTGATAGCAAGTGATCCAAATCTCAGTAAACATTAACGAATCTCTAAGGTTAGTTGAGTGAGGCACACTTATAACTTCATACATTCATTAGGAAAGTAATGTGGAAAACTTAACGACTGTATATAGCTAACTAATAATTCAGCTCCTTACCCCATTAATTTTGAACTATACTGTCCTTGGGGTCACCTTCTGAATGAATGCTCCAACTAGCCTATCTGTCTTTCTTTCAAGATGCACATTAATTTTCTACGGGGGGGGGGGGGTGATGTGTCATCAACATAATTATTGCATGGTGAATCTTACTTTAGCTAGTTTGGGCTGTCAGTAAATCCTCTCTAGATCAGTTCTGGAGCACATTGTAGGCTTTATTTCCAACTTTTTTTCTGTTTTTGTAGTAGAATTGGAAAATAGGACACCCCTACAAAACCAAATTGTTTTGAGTTACCTTTCTAGATAGTGGTACATGCCATGTGAAGGTCAGCGTGGAATGAGAGGTCTGTGTCACTTTGATACACCTACTCTGAAGTGTCAAACACATCTTCATTCAGGTTCATCCTGAGATTTATTCTATTTCTACCCAGGCTCAGGGTGGCTGCACCAGTCGGACCTGACAACTACCACCAGCTGGGCTACCAGGGGTAACACATACATGGACGTAATGGTGTATACCAAGTGAAAAAGGTACATGAATTAAATTGCTAGATTTGCTAAAATGCAAGCAATTTATATTTTAATAACTTGACCTTCATGCTAAACACTGTGACCTTGACAACTTACACTTTAACTAATTTAGGCCTGTACTGTGTTATATTACTGTGTTATATTATTTGTTGTGTTATATTACAACAAACAGTGTCGTGTATTCGCTCTCATGTACACGATAATGACCGTATACTTATCAGTAGATGTATTATTATGTTTTATATTAAAAAAAGATCTATACCAAACGACGCATCAAATGCTTCGCATCCCCAGTCCTATTACTGGTTTTAAGAAAACCCCTCCCTAAAATGAAGCGGAGGATCAGTAGTCGTGTTACTACTATTCATCATGGTCAAATATACAACCAGATCCATCATGTTCAACAACTAAAACATGTTAGCGAACTAAATAGCCTAGTTTTAACTTTAAAGCAATCGTTGCAGTAGAATGTCGTTTGTTGGGGGGGGGGGGGGTCAGATAATAATATACGATATGAAACCAATGAATGAAAACAAAAACAAACTACCAAGTTATGCTAATATACAGACGATGAACTTTAGATGATGCTAGTTCTAGTAGGAGAGAGTTATAGTTTATATTCCAACTACCGTACCGGTATACTCAGCACCGGTAATATATGGGCTAACACGTCACGCGATGCGCTATTTCGATTGACGTGTGTATACAAACATGTCATATCGCCGAACCCGCCGGGTGAAGATGACAAGTAATAATTGCTTTTATTATTTCTTTACTCGTATATACTAGGGAGTCCATTATAGTGTTTTGTCTCGATTCACCCGGCGTCTGATAAACATGTTTCTGCAGCGGGTTGGGGGTGAAATGTGATCAAAAACATCCCAGCGGAGGTGAGGGGGGGGGGGGGTAGTCCTC
>JAODAG010315342.1:0-12166 GCA_027574785.1 Orphnurgus asper | reverse complement strand
ATTATTTTCTCTCATTATTTTCTCTCATTATTTTCTCTCATTATTTTCTCTCATTATTTTCTCTCATTATTTTCTCTCATTATTTTCTCTTATGTTAGTGTCTGCTGCCTGCAATATTGTACCTGGAATAACTATCCTCTATTATAAGTGATGTCTTAGCTCTGCCATATACCATGGTATCATGATCTTATGCATATAATACCTAAATGGTATCGTTATCCTTTATTATTATGTGATGTATGCATCATACCTCAGTGATATCATTATCCTCTATTATGTGATGTACACAGCATACCTGGTATCATTAGCTATTATATGTGATGTATGCATCATACCTGGTATCCTCTATTATGCGATATGTCTTGGTGCTGCTTGCCATACTTGGGATCAATATCCTCTATTATGTGATGTATGCATCATACATGGTGTCATCAGTCCTCTATTATGCTATGAAGTTGCATGGTGCTGCATGCCTTACCTGCATGGTATCAATATCCTCCATTACGTGATGTATTGCATCATACATGGTGCAATCCTCTATTACGCTATGTCTTGGTGCTGCGTGCCATACCTGCAATATCCTCTATTATGTGATGTATTGCATCATACATGGTGTAATCCTCTATTATGCTATGTGGAAGTGATGGGGTTCAACGATGATCGTCTTCTAAAAAATACATTAAAATAAATATGGATAGATCAGGTCAAAACAGCACTGCATAGAAGATGCTAACAATTGGCTCATGTGTTAATACCACAAACTAACTTTATTGACTGTTACAAAAAAGAGTCAGTTACAAAAAAAGGGTGACAATTCAGCAGTGACTGAATAATTGCTTGTAGAGTAACACAGCATACAATGACGACTGCATGCGGTTATGGTGTAACCCAGCTGAGAATAAAAAGATCGACAATCTCTCAGGCATATTAACTAACATCACAATAATCGAGACAAATCGTTCGACCAAATTATGCAGCCATATATACATGAAATTTGACTACTAAGTTTGTCATAACTGCTCATAACATTTCATAATTGTCCATAATAGTACACTTAATGATCCCCGCTTAGATGTTTACTAATAACACGAAACGCTTAGATAAATTAAACCTCGTCTGACAGTGAATAATATCGGCTCAATTTACTCAATTACCTAAATGCCACCCTAAGCCTAACACAGTAAACAGCTATAGGCCATGCGACAATACATACTCAGTACATAGAACCGATTGACAAAGGAATTATAATCGCTTTACAAATACAGATTTAGGAATAATAACAGTCCCCCTCTACAAGGTTAACCCCAAATTCAAAGCAGAAGGGTGAGAGGATCATGCTATAACAAAAACTTACGACATTGAGCTGTCTACAGGCTATGAAGACCTAACTTTGACCAGGGAGCTGCCACTAGTGGCAGCTCCCTGCTTTGACCATGAGCAGCTGATGCAATTTGACGAGTAAATACATCAGGTGACGACTGCATGTGTCCATGGCAGAGTCCGGATTCAATAGCGCCACCTCTAGCTCGACCATGGCTCGCCGAACAGTCAATTCGCTAAACAAATTAAATCATCATCCTGTCCACAACACTTTGTTTTGGATGGTGCTGCGTGCCATACCTGCATGGTATCAGTATCCTCTATTTTTGCCAATGGTTTTTTTTCTTTATTGGCCTCTCTACTTGTGCTAATGAGTGTCTTGTTTGAACCTTTTCTTGACGATTTCACCTGCAGCGTCAAGTATTCCAAGTATGCGACAGACGATGATATCTTCTACGTCACCTTCCATCTGAGCAAGGTCAGGAAGGAGGATTTAGTACAATACAAAATTCTGGTGCTTGACAAAGAATACAACACCTGCTCTGAAAAGATCTTCGACTTGAAGCCAAGTGAGTAAATTATACCCGAACAGCCATCATGCACTGGCGTGCATTGGTTATCGCAGGTTATACTTATGATATGATGAATCCATATCATTTGGGTTATTATGAATTAGCATGCATGCAAGGAACAAGAGTTGTCCCATATGATATAGTCCTTCAAGTTGTTACTAATTAATCACAACTCTCTGAATTAACTGCTGAGTCCTTGCAAAAGTAGAAAGATGACATTTGTTACAGGAAGTTGCAAACCGCTAAAGGAATATTATCCGGGTGTGGTCGATGTATGGCAGTTACTGTATGTCTAAAGGTATTTCCTGGGTGCAGATGATGTAGAAGATATATGTTAAAGGGACGATGTGGCAGTTATGTTGATATAATTATATGCGAAATTCATTCTACATTGTTGTCCCGAAAGCCCTGCCTAATTTTACAAACAAGGTAAGATGGCGGGTCTACCCTAATTGTGTGTACAATAGATCGATCATGTGTAATTCTGTTCAAAAACACCTCTGTAGCAATCAACCAAACTCATTATGGGCATTATACTATGTTATAGCACTTCAAATGACTGCCAGCAGATTTTTGTAATTCGTTATTATTCAACTGTTTACTGTTTGTATCATGCAGTATGCTATACCCTCTGAATGAACCCTCTGAAAAAAAGGATCAATCTTTTTTATGTATGATGTTAAATGAGGTAAAGAGTATAAATGGAAAAGAGATCGAGACTTCAGCTCATCGGCTGATATGATGTCACTTTTTTTTGGGCCAGGTACTTAAAAATTAATAAAATCCCATTACTTCCAATCGGAACCAGTTATCAGACTTTGATTTCTCTGCTAAAAGTTGGCACCATCAGGAAATATATTTACAGGAAACTCGAGCTGGACCAATAGCTTGTGTGGTCATGACATGGAGGAGTCAACAGTGATAAAGAGTTGTCTGCATTCCTCACCTGTCTCTGTTAGTGATTGGGAAATTTCCCCTTTTTCTCCTGGTTTTCAATTCCCAGGAATGGTTGTATAGGGACCTTGAATTATACTTATATTTAATGGAAAGTAGCTACATTGGTATTATAAAGACAAATGAGAGAATTATACCGCTTGCCTGAATGAGTACATGTAGGTAATGATTATACTATACTTGAGGCTCAGAAATGCACACTAAATTCTCATATGCAGATCTCGCACAGCTAGTGAAAGTAAAAAGCCAGAAGGTTGTGACCCTTGTTGTTGGTATTGTGTTCATATTGGTACTCTGCATGGTTACCTGGCATTTTGCCAGCATCCACATTCAGCTACTTCTGAAGGACTGCCTTGGGAAGTCAGAGATTGATGGTGAGTTCTCTTTTCAGTAACCATGCATAGCATGCTTTTCTTGGTAGCCATGTCTTCATGATCGACCTAGCTCTCAAGTTCACGAATACTAACTTAGCTGAAACGTAGCATGGAAAGGCCGTGTTCTCACTATTCTCCTTGTCAAAATTTCGAGGACATGTCTTCAGAGAGATAGTATAGATAGCTACATGCATATTCTACTTCTATGGGTTTGGTGGGCTATATATATTCTCACAGATTTGGTGGGCTAGTTTCTCACTATTTTTCACAGATTTGGTGGGATAGTTCTCACTATCTCACAGCTATAATGTGGTTGGTTCTCGCTACATATTCTCACAGATTTGGTGGGTTATATAGTACTCACTATATTCTCACAGATATAGTCGGCTCGTTCTCAGTATTCGATTTGATGATGGGCTATTTCTCACTATTTTCTCAGATTTGGTGTGAGCTAGTTCTCACTATTCTCACAGATATAGTGGGCTAGATCTCATATTCTAACAGATTTGATGGGTTATACTTCTCACTTTATTCTCACAGAAGGTATAGTGGGCTAGATATCATACACAGATTTGGTGGGTTATATTTCTCACTATTCTCGCAGATAATTCTCATTGGTGGGCTAGATCTCACTATTCTTAACGATTTGGGGGGGCTATAGTTCGACCTGCACTGTTGTAAATATATTCATGAAGGCTGAAATAATTCTTGTAATCTAGAAATAGAAGTAATTTAATGAATAATTGTCATGAGGTACTTTTTTAATTAAATTACTAATTGTCATTCTTTTTCAGTGACTCAGTAAAAGTTAAACATGCAGATGAAGCTATCTGATATCATAGTTCTTTATATCCTTCCCAGTCAAACCAAAGTTGCAGGAATTTTAAGTTCCAGTGCACGACAACTTGGGCCTGGTCATGTTTACGAAATTATGGTGTTACATTCTACACAATATTGCATGCATGCAGCCACAGATGAGGGCACAGTTAATGCACATTGTCCAATCTCATGTCCAAAGCCTATAGGCAGGCCTATAGATGTGCGTTGACACTGCTTCGTTTTGCATTGGTACGTATGCAAATCCACTTGAAATTAAACGTCCTGACTTGTTTTACATTCGAATGGCAAACTACCCGCAGTCAACAAGAAATTCTTTCCATCGTATATTCTCGTTATAGGCATGTTACTATTAATTCCTTTGTAAGATATGTTACTTGTGCATTTACATTGATTTTATAAATAGTATAGAGTAAAACATGGTTCGTTTTAGGGAGTCAAAAAATAAAAACGTGGAAATTGAACATGGTGGTTAATCAGTGGTCTACCCGTGTGTATGGCATTATTAGTGCAGGATTAATTGGACTCACAGTGTATAATGAGGCTGCTTGCATGATGCAGTAGGGGTATATGTATATGCCTTTTGCTTCGATTGCATTATACAGACCCCTATAATAAGTAAAAAAATACACAGTATATGCAACCTTTTTCTTATCTGCGCTTATTGCATGATAAGAATATGTGTGCATTGGAAGCAATGACTATAGTAGATGTTGCCTGCATACAGTAGTAATACCTTATACCAGCATCCTTGCTTTAAAAGGAAAGTGAAATTGGGAGAGTTTTTCATTTCCTGTAGCAAAATTGGCCATAAAAGTATAGCATCGTGCTATAGCTACGTTAAGTGGAACTGTATAGCTTTGTTAGCTTAGTAAGGCAAATATCAAGGATTTCGTCGTTTTTGTCAACATCCAACAGGGGCATCTTTAGTATACATTAACTTATTTTTAATTGTAACAGATGGCCGATTGTACGATGCCTACATATCTTATACCTGGAGTGATGTGGACCGTCTCTTCGTTTTTCAACTCAAGAACGATCTTGAGAGGAGAGGTTACCAAGTTTATGTTCCAGAGGTTGATAACATCCCTGGAGGATGTAAGTATGCTACACTTATATAACAATGCCAGTCGGCATCTCTGAAAGCAACTGATAGAATCTATATGCTCATTTTGGGAAGTCTTCCTTTGATACATGGTAGTTTTTCATTCTTTGCAATCTCTGCTATAACATAAAACAAGCCAGAGCCCTACCAAAAAATCTTCAGATTAACAGATCACCACATGCATCTTCTGTCTCGGCAGTAACATTTGCAGTGAACTTGGTATACCACATTTGCGGGCAGTTAGTCTGTCGGTTTGGTTTTTAATAAATTAGTTGAGGCCTTCAAGGCAGTAAGACCTATTTAAACTAATGTGCTGGTGTAAGTACATGTTCCTCCAATATCTCCAGAAACAACTTTTTGTCCAACTTCAAGTCATAAAACTGTTAACAGTTAATTGAACTGTGAACACAATTATACTTACACAAAGCTATCAATATGTGAAGAACTGATTATCCACTTTGTACTACAGTGATATAGATAATAGAAACACTGGCAGTGAGTTACCTTGGCAAAGACTTCCTGCCAAGGTAATTAGGGTAACTATACCACCAAAACAGCATGACCACCCCATGTCGACTCTTCCTGGCAATCTGGCTAGCTGCGAATCTGGTCTTCTGTTATGAGCCATTCTGCACACAGCTGGCTCTTTTGTGTGGTGCATTTTGTGTTTTTTCCAACTCTGTCATCATGTTTAGTGGACTAGCTTCGCCGGCTCAGGTATTTGAGTTTGTTTCTTTTTCATACCCAATGTCAATTATTTTCACTCCGTTTCACTCAGTTTATTTCATTCACCCCTCATGTGGGGGAGATGTCATGGAGGCTTGTTTGAAGACCTGCATGAAAGATTATAATTGTGTGTCTAATATATGTCTTTGGTCCTTGTGTTTTCCTGTTGGAGGCCAAGGCTAGCTGTCTTGCTTTGTACCTCCTCTGTAGAGCTCCTATCCCTCATGCAGTTTTGGGCCTCCTGTTGCGCCCCCCTTTTTTTTGACAATATGTTGTCTAGTGTTTGCATGGATTACCTGGCAATATGAGAACCAACCTGACATGATTGATACCTGCGGTTCTGAAGTTTTTTCCCCAGCTCTAATTATATGCCTATAGGCCTCATGCACAATTTCAGCCTCACCTGTATACGCAGGTTTTGCAATTAGCGTACAGGTCCCTTTCACCATGTCTGTGTCCCGAGAAGATTCTCTGTGTGTGGACTCTGCTGTCAGCAGGTTTCGCCCTCCTCGCGGTCCTTCTCTGATGTCCGTAATCCGATTCATGTAATCATGTTCGGTGTATGGCTCTCCCATGCCATTGGCATGCCACTCCCAGTGATGGTACCTTTGGGTAGGTTCTCCACCATCATGATCACCAGCAGGTTTTACCCTTGCTTTGGGGTTCAAGCTTCCTGCCATGGAGCTTTAGACAAGTCCATCACAGTTTGAATTCATGTCAAGTCATATGCCCTGGCAAGATGGACTTCAGCCCCCGCACCCCCCCTCACACACTCACCTCTATTGCCCGTGTCCCGACTCTCTGCCTGAGCCCACTCCCTCGCTGGCTCCTGCCCTGTCAGCAACTTTTGTTGGGGACCATTTAGTGTTCCCCCAACATTCGGGAACATCAACCGGAGAATGTCTCGTCATCTGGCAGCTAGCTTTCTAACCATGTCAGGTTATGCACTGCTATAATAGAGGTCCTCCTCCCCTGTCCAGATAATAAATTTGTTTGAACGACTTCCTGGGCTATGAAGAACTTAACGAATGTTATGGTACACTGAAATTCATGCAGGGCCATCACCTTTTGCATACCAGTTTGAGACAAAATGCTCATGCAGGACTATAACAGTGAAAAAAAGAGGGGAAAAATGGGTGCTATAGTTGCATTTCTGATCTGTCTATCTGCTGGCATTTCTCCTCAAGTGGTGTGAACTATTTGTCAGGTGGTGGACAAGTAATGCCCTTCTATACTCTTCCAGGCTCTGAGGAATAACTGTCAAAGACTGCCTAAACTGAAAGCCTGTCAATGCAGTTGCAGCACATGTTACAGTATTTTTTTTAGACAAGTAGACATAGCTACCTCGGAACAACGCTTGGCCCAAATTAGTCGAAAGTGAAGGCTTCATGTAGCCTGTGTTCATCCATGTATGCATAAAGAGGCCTATACATGTTGGCTTGTTTGCCTTGGTATCCTGAAATAATCAAATCAAATATTGGGTAAACATAGTTGATCTGCTAAGATTTGTGTAACTTGGTTTGTGTAACTTGGTTTGTGGCTTTAGCCAAGTAAGACTGATTCCCTTCAGGAGAACATAGTAGTTGACACCTTCAGGGTAGATTCAGTAAAGGTTCCAATGATCCATTAATGTTCCCTAAGTTTCAGTAATGTTCCCAAGTTTCAGTAATGTTCCCAAGTTTCAGTCATCCCTCATATTCAGTAAGATGATCCATAAGATTCAGTAATGGTCCCTAAGATTCAGTAATGGTCCCTAAGATTCGGTAATGGTCCCTAAGATTCGGTAATGGTCCCTAAGATTCGGTAATGGTCCCTAAGATTCAGTAATGGTCCCTAAGATTCAGTAATGGTCCCTAAGATTGTCCCTAAGATTCAGTAATGGTCCCTAAGATTCAGTAATGGTCCCAAAGGTAATACATTCTTTTGGTTTGTCTCTTCTGTACAGGCACAGCTGTCCAATTAGTAGAAGCTCTACAACTCAGTCGCCGTTTTATCATGGTACTCTCACCGGAATATATGAGAGCAAACTTCACCTCTTATGAGGTCAACATTTTTATAGAAACAGTTACCAAATACAAGAGTTGTATCATTCCCATCATTTTCAAAGGATCAATTCCGCCAGACGACAACGCCATTTTCAGGCATATCATGAAAGTCGGACAAACGGTGACATGGGCCAGCATCGATTGGCCTCTCTCAGACGACGAGACGGTTAATAGCCACGACGGCCGTGAAGTCGGTCATTCTCACTCGGATACGACTGCAATAGACAATTGTCCCAATGTTAGAGTCGTGATGGAGAAATCTTTCAAAATGCGAGGGTATAAACAGTTATTGCTAAAACTGCCACCGAAGCCAAAGCAGAGGGAACGTGGCTATGTCCTCTTAGAGTGAAATTATATATGCTTAGATTATGATAAAGCGATGGAATCTTGACCATGTCCTCTTATTGTGAAATTGTATATGCTTTAGAAACCGCAAAAGCGAAGGAATCCAAACTATTTCATCTTAGTGTGAGAATAGTGGACATGCCTTGGAAAGTGATAAATGGAAGGAACCCTAGTTTAGTCTGAAAACGTATATGATATTTAAACCGCTAAAGCGAATGAATCCTGACTGTGACCTAGTGTGAAAGTGTATATGCTTTAAGAAAAGCTGAAGCGAAGTAATCATGACTATATCCTCCAGATGTGCAATTATATGTGCTTTAGAAACCGCTAAAGCGAAGGAATCCAAATATCTCCGCTTAGTGTGAAATTGCATGTGTATGCCTTAGAAACTGTTAAAGCGAAGGAATCATGACCTGGTGTGAAAGCTGTGTATGCCTTAGAAAATGCTGAAGGGAAGGAATCTTCTCCCCTGTCCACCGTTTCAGAGCAGGAGCTTTTCTGAGATAAGAGGGAAGGGGCATCGGTGACTTTTTTTAAAATAAATTTCTTTAAACATTTATCAAACTTTTATTCATGACGCTGTCGCTGGTGGAGGGTTTGGCAGATGTGACGCACCTTATTTATGCTATATTTTCAACTTTATTTTTCGTGACTTTGTTGTAATTTTGATACACTCTACATTATGCCTCTATACTTGCCGCATGAAATAAGAAAAAAAAACACCTTTCGCTTTGTCTTCTATTTAGATTTCTAAATTAACTGGCTATTTATTTGTGCATCATGCATCCTTGTGAAGAAAAGAGAAGATGAAGATTGCTGCAATAAAACAATGTGAAACTTGGCCATCATATTACCTCTTTGCCCAACACCCCCAACCACCCATCGCAGTTACTAGACAAAATATTAATAATCTGAATTAAAAGTGGCAAAGGTCACTTCGCCCAAACTTGTATGCCGGTATTATTCTTTAATGCATACTCTCAACTGACGAAAGGACATATAGGTCTGTGGGAGACATATGTGTGTGTGAAGGATGGGGATTGTAACTAATGATGTGGTGCATCACACCCTTATAAAAAAAGTCTCGCGAGATCTCGTGAGAATTTCATGAGATCTCGTGAGAAATACAAAATATCTCATGGGATCTCATGAAAAGTTCATCAGATCTCGCGAGAATACATCAAATCTCACCAGAAATTTGTGAGATCTCGCGAGAATACATCAGATCTCAAGAGAATACATCAGATCTTGCGAGAAGTTAATGATATCTCACGAGAAAAGATTTTTGACAAGAAGCTGTTGAGATCAGGCATGTTGAGGCAGGCATGTTGGCCACCATTTTACCGCGTCTCCATCAGATGGACAACAGTGAACACCAAATTGATCCCGTCTAAAAGATGGAACGAACCTATCCAACACACAGTGTTGATGGATGAAACTCCTTATGATACTCATATAAATTTCCCAACCCTACTTTATCAAACAGATTGGCTTGGACTTTTGTACCAGCTTTGTGAAACATGAAAAACATTGGTTTCAACTTGAACTGAAATGTTTGCAACTTCTGTTCAGTGCTTGAAAAATACATCTTCGGATATACAAATGTGTTATAACCAAAGTGATCCTTCGGTAGGCTTGTAGCTTCTTTGGGGTTTTCTGATGTCATTGATGAAAATTGATAATGAAAGTTACGTGAAATGTCCTATGTTGTGGGGGAAGTCACGGTTGGTAATTCATATGAGGTCACAGGTTATTTTGGTCATTTGTGGTTGAAAGTGTGTTCAAAATGCTTCATATGACTGTTACGGAATTTTAGGTCAATTATCACTAGAGATTCATGAAAATGTTCTTTTATCTATGGAAATACTTCTCTTAGTCTTTGATCATGTTTAACACAGGCCGTGAAGGACTAACATTGGTCATGTCAAAGGTCATGTAGGGATCATTTGAAGCCATTCTAAAATACTTCAAAGGCTGCTCCTTTCACCGGAATAAATTGGAGATTCAGCAAATTTAATTAAATTAAATTATTTGTTTCTAATTATCCTTTAGTTAGCTTCTGTGTGATGCAGCTGGGATGTTAGCTAAATGGCTGTTGCATTTAGGAAGTTGCATGTCAAAGAATGCAACTGCCATGCGCAGTATGATCGAGCCACTGTCACATTGTTGCTCAATCCTCGAGTGTAAAGTTATGACCTTTGCATCTGTCTTGCCTGGCAACTATTCTGTTTTACCGGACCATGTTAGCATATTTGGCTAATTTAGATACAAATGCTGCCATGATTTTGGCCACATTTTCTGGATCATAGTTGATCTGGCATCATCTCACCATTGTTTCTTGACATCAGGCGTTGAAATTGACTGGGTAACCGCTGGCCTATCGTAATCACTGTAAGTCACATCCAGGCAGTTGTCTGTGAACTCCTGGACAAACTTCTTACGCGTTGATTATTCACCGTTGCATGCACCTGAGCGAGTATGGTCGAATACTTTTCAGAGGATGGTTTCAAAGACGGTTCAGTTTTCTCAAACACGATGAGGAAACGCTCCACCCTCTGATAGTAGTGTATCCAAGCAACGTCTGTGTGTTAGAGGAAGAGATGCATGGGGGAGATCATGGAAGCTTTGAATCATTTTTTCTTCTTCAAATTATACGGAAAATGTTGTTATCACGTGCGTACTATCACTTAATTCGATAGATCGTACCAGGGAGAATAACTATTGTGAATTATCGGTGAATCGGACTTCAACAGCGCAAATCCCTGTGTTTTGTGTTTTCTTTAGTCGCAGATACATCAGAAAACGTGCACCTTGATATCCAGTGGTAATCCAGTGGAGTTATGGCTTTCACCGACCGATTTTGTCAGCCTTAAAACTGTACCGTATATCGCAAGTGCATACGCTGCCTTTCTTCACCTGGTAGTTTTGAATGTACTTGTGATAATGTTTATGCGATAATGTACCGTATATTTTGAAACTCGCAAAGTTCAATCGGGTTTGGCTACTGGCCCCAAGGTTCCGAAATGACCGTGACGGGAAACAGTATTACCGTAGCCCTACGTGTAGTGTATCTTTAAAAAAAACTACCCACCTCACTCATAAAGCTTTCAATAAACGAAAAAACCCGCTATGACTCATGGCATTCTTTTGTAATAAACATCTGTCAGTCAAAAAGGGTGCTAGTAGGTTTTTCGAGTGAGCTACAATAACCATAATATCAAGAATTCCTGGAATAATTTATGCACTGAAAACTGTCATGGTAACCCTGCCTAACCGAAAATTTCAAATAAAGAATGACGAAATTTCAAGGAAACGAATTCTCTATGTATATAGACATGCATCACTTACGCACATCCACAGGCTAGTTAGCTAAAAGGGTGATGTAACTTATATTGAACCGGTACAATCTTATTACTTTAGTACCTTATCATGGTCTGCAAAACCTTGCTTCTGATTGTATACTGCAATTGAGGAGAAAACTTTGTACTCGACGTACGCTTGCTCGTGGGCACCCTTCTAACAGTGAATTATATTATTTTTACCTTTCGTGGTCTTTCGTGTCAAGAGCAGTGTTTAGAAGTGAAACCATGCATCTCCCGAAAGACCTTTGTCAGATTTTTGGGTAGTATTATAGCCATATAGCTGCAAAGCTAAACTGTGGCGCTGCCACTATATACTGTTTAAAATTATCAACATCCCATAGTCGATAGCTTCTCGGCCTTCAGTTGGATATGAGTTAAAGAAAAGTTTAGGGAACGGTCTGCAAATGGTCTTTGTGGGGCGGTCCACCTTCGGAGCACGGGGATTCTAAATTCTCTGATTCTATATAGAGTAAAGTACCTACTTCATGGTACGCGACATAAATCGAAACACTGGACGAGGTTGGAA
>JAODAG010315331.1:1507-12167 GCA_027574785.1 Orphnurgus asper | reverse complement strand
ATGTAGGGTTTGGGAATTATAGTCATTTGCAAGATTATCCATTCTTGCAGATTCCACTTGCAACTAGATCAGAGGAATAACTGTTGGATCAAAGGCTACTTAATTATGAAATATTAATTATTAAAACGTTGATTTGATCAAAATTGTGAAATGTTGACAGAAATTTCACGAATAGAACGCACGTGTTTCGATACTTATACAGATAGTTTAGTTTTTGTATGTTACACAGGGATGACAACATTGATATGTAACTAATTGGTATCTTGTGGGTATTAAATCTTACAAGCAAAATAGTTCATTTATGACTGTTTGGTGGTGTCATCATGGCAATATTGAAAAGTAAATAAGGCGAAATAACATTCTCCTATGAATTCTGATGAAAGTCTGATTTGTGTGAAAGTTATGAATGATGGTAACATCAAACACTTTTAACCACCGGTTGCGGTTTCTTCTTTGCCCACCAGTCTTCTCGTTTATATAAATTTACCTTGTTTGAAATGTAGTTAAGAGGACGAATGCTAGTGTGATTTGTTTTAACTAACTGTAATTAGCAGTGAAGTGCCGTCCAATAAGAGAATGTTGCCCCAGTTGAAAAAAACATTTTGAAAGAGGACATTTTGAGGGATTCGACATCGCCAACTATTTAATAGAAATGACATTGTATGTTAGTAGCATTGAGTTTAGGATGTATCTTTTGTGATTCTGGTAATGGAATTCTCGTTGTATGTTCATGAATTGCCTCTAGAATTTTGTCGATGAATATAAAAATAAGCGTAATCTAGCCTAGGAAGGGAGGAAATTCTTGTCGAAAAGTACCATGCTTATGTAAAGTTGGATTATAACCCAGCGTTATTCCTGCTCGGAATAAGTGGGCAAAATCCTCTTGGAAGGAATCGAAAAATTGACCTTAATTCATGTTTTTAGAATGATGATTGAGGAAGCATAGAAGAGGTATAATTGTTATTGTCTAAAGTTTAATTGTCTAAAGTTTAATTGTCTAAAGTTTTGTATTGGTTTTTGAAAATTGTATAATGCTAGAACAAGTATGAGATGTGATTGAATCTGTTCGTGGTAATTGGAGCTCTTGAAGGTCATGAGGGGTCAAGCTCCCTTTGTTTTTGCGGACATTAAATGGATATTCTTTTAAGTGGTTGAAAGGAAATGATGTGGTTGGAGAAATTCGTCGGTGGAGACATTAAAGCATGAACTAAGTGATGAAGACAGAAATGTCTTTTCCTTTTTCGTGTTTTACGAGTTCAGTTCATTGTATCATTTTGTGTTGTAATTCCAAGTTTGGAAAGACTAGAGGTGTATTAATTATCGATTGAACAAAATCATTGTAGAATGTTTGACGGTAAATCCCCGCGTGTTCACTCGTGTTGTTTGCAGGCTCGCTAACTGATCACGATCTCCAGCTCCGCCCGATCGTGATCGAATCTTCCGTGTGAACGGCAAGTTTAGCTGTAGTCCACTATAAAGGTTCAAATTCGTAAAAAAAAACGAACTACATGGTAGAGAATCGAGAATGACACTCGCTGGTCCAACACCCGTCTTCCGTTGCTGATGCGTAAATCTACTCATTTAAAGAAAAGCCGATTGTGACATCCCGTAGGAAGTACGCAATAAATTGCCTTTTCAATAATTTTTCATCAATAATTTCTTATGCACAAAATAATGAACAATTAATTTCTTTATAAGGACAAGAGTGACTTGCTCATCATTGCCTGCAGACTACAGCAGGCTGCCTGGCTACAGATAATGTTGCTATTAACAAGGTTATGCCAAGTCTCTCAGTTATAAAGTAAAATAGAAGCAACTGTGTGTGTTTGTTTCTCCTATAACATCACAGATTATTACATAATTATTACAGATTATTACATAATATGGTTTTTATTATTTAAAAAAAAAATGAACAAATTATATAATATAATGTAGGGATTAATTGCTCTATCACAGACTATAGCTGCAATTATAGTGGTTCTATAATGGCTATATACCCTAGTGAGTGGTATTAAAACAATTTCAGAGCATTATGGTGTTAGTTCTTATAATGCTCTATGTCATAGAGCTAAAATGCCCAGGTAGTGAGTGCTCTTACATGTAGGATTTTATTAGCTCTATCCACACTGTTGTTTTGTATGGTATTGTTGGCTCCATGTAATGCTTTGCATACTTGAGTTTAACCCTGTCATAGATCATCTGTACTTGTTAAACATTCATGTGTAAAGGTTTCTATCGAGCTCAGCCAATGTTTCTGCCAAATCTGGAATTTAAAACGAGGTGAATGTGTGATTAATGTATTTTAGTATATGATATGCTCGATCTTCTTCTTATTATTATTGATGGCCGGTGTACAAGTGATGAGAATTCACTTTAATGACTTCCCCTTTCCAGGCTGAAAGAAAACAAATAATACAGCCTGAGATATTTCATTTTATTGAGGGTTTAAGAATCTCTGCGGATTATAACAAGAACAAAAAATATGTAACAAAAGTTAACGATCAAAATAATTGCGAACTTTTTGTCTTCAGTATTTGTGCTTGACTTATTCATGTGAAAGGTCTTTCTCCAGGTGACAAACGGGGTGGCTATTTTTAGTTTCAAATGAAAACCTGTATGAAGTGAAGTATTGTTTAAGTATGTAGTGAAGTATTGTTTAAGTATGAAGTGAAGTATTGTTTAAGTATGAAGTGAAGTATTGTTTAAGTATGAAGTGAAGTATTGTTTAAGTATGAAGTGAAGTATTGTTTGAGTATGAAGTGAAGTATTGTTTAAGTATGAAATGAAGTATTGTTTAAGAATGAAGTGAAGTATTGTTTAAGTATGAAGTGAAGTATTGTTTGAGTATGAAGTGAAGTATTGTTTGAGTATGAAGTGAAGTATTGTTTGAGTATATAGTGAAGTATTGTTTGAGTATGTAGTGAAGTATTGTTTGAGTATGAAGTGAAGTATTGTTTGAGTATGTAGTGAAGTATTGTTTGAGTATGTAGTGAAGTATTGTTTAAGTATGAAGTGAAGTATTGTTTGAGTGTGAAGTGAAGTATTGTTTAAGTATGAAGTATTGTTATAGTGTGAAAGGAAGGAGGGACTCGGGCTTTTGCATGATATGAAAGTTTAAGATTCTTGGTTCTGGTTTGGGAGGATTTCTAACTTGCCAGGGAAAATAGGACATGTTTTTAGTTTTAAAAGAAAATGAGTGAGTAAGGATTGTAAGTAATTGTACCAAGTAAGTGTCAAATGATATAGGGTAGGGCATAATCCTTTTTTATATGAATTTTAAGATGCCATGTCCAGGACCTTCCGGGTGTTTTTTTTTTGGGTGGGGAGGGGGAGTTGTAACTTGGGGATAGAATACAGTTTATCTACTAAGTTATAGGAGACGATGAGGGATAAGAGACTAGTAAGTTACCCTTCGAAATATTTATGGGGAAAAACTGTCAATGGAATTAAAAGTTTCAGCATGCTATTATATCCAGTTCTCTCCATCAAAAACATAGTATCAGCTGGACATTGACTAGGATCAGACAGGACACTGTCAAGGATCTAATGATAGCTGCATCATTTACATTGACTAGGATCAAACAGTACCAGAGCAAGACACTAGATATGATCAACAGATACTGCATTGACACATGACTAGGAACAAACACTACCAGATATGGACATTGAATATGTTCAAACAATATCAGCTGGATATTGAACATGATCAAAATATATCAGCTGCATGGACACTGACTCTAATATCTTCTGGACACTGAATAGGATCAAACAGCTGGACACTATGATCCAATAATACTAGCTGGACACTGAATACGATCAAACAACACCTGCTGGACACTATGTATGATCAAATGATATCTACTTGATACACTAGATCGAACAATATTAGGAATCGAATGATACCGGCTGGCCCAGAATAGGATCAAATAATATCAGCTGGACAATACAACTAGCGCAACTTTTGTTTAATAACATCATAACAAGTTTCTTTTAAATGTTACTATACATCATGTTTCACAACATTGAAAAGGGTTATGTTTAGTTAACTTTCCAGGAATGGTGTGAAATAGACTTGAAACATCACTGAAAATGTTCTAGCAAAGATGATACATGTCTAAAAAATATGTTAAAATGTATATTGTTAGCTGGATGGGATCAAACAATACCACTGGACAGTGTATCAGATCATATGATGTCAGCTGGGCACTGACTAGGATGATCAAATGATACCGTCTGAACATTGAATATTATCAAATGAAACCAGCTGGACACTGAATAGGATCAAATGATACCAGATGGATGCTGAGTAGGATAAAATAATATCAGATTTACACAACGAATATGAACATGATATCAGCTGGACACCACCAACAGGATCAAATGTTTATCAGTTAGACTTGGATCAAGTAATACCAGCTGGACACTGAACAGGATTAAATTACATCAGCTAGACACTGACTAGGATCAAACAATCCCAAATGCACTCTGAATAGGATAAAATAATATCAGCTTGATATTAATTAGGATTATATTAGCTGAACACTTGAGTAGGATCAACAATACCAGCTAGGATCAAATGATAACAGTTGACTATAATCAAATATCTGCTGGACAATGACTCATATCAATTGAAACCAGCTGGATGCAGGCTAGGATCAAATGGTATCAACTGAGCACTAACTAGGATCAAATGACACCAGCTGGACACTGGCTAGGGTCAAATGATGTCAGCTGGAGGTTGATGAGGATCATATATTAGTTACTGAATATCACCAAATAATATCCACTGTAAGGGCACTGAATATGTTCAAACAGCACCAGTGGGACACTGACTATGATCAAATATGATATCGGGTGTTTTGATGCATACTGACTAGGATCAAACAAACCAACTGGATCAACTGAACACTAACTAGGATCAAATTATATCAACTGGACACTGGCTAGGATCAAACATACATGGCAGGCTACTGACTAGGATAAAACGACACTAGCTGGACACTGGCTAGGATCAAATGATATCAAATGACACCAGCTGAACATGACTAGGATTATACATCAATTGAACATGAAACTTTATCAATGATATCCATTGCAAGTGCACTGACTAGGATCAAATAGTATCAGAGTGGGACACTGGATATGATCAACTGTATGTACACTGAATATGATCAACTGCATGGTCACTGACTAGGATCAAAACCAGCTGCAGGGTGGCTGATACCGAAAGATGAAATGGTACCATGGTGTATCATTGGACACTGACTGAAGATCAAAGAAAACCAGCACTACTGAATGATATCAGCTGAACAATGTGATCAAATGATACCAGCTGGATGCAGGCTAGGATCAAATGATATCAACTGAGCACTAACTAGGATCAAATGACACCAGCTACACACGGAGCTATGATCAAATGATATCAGCTGCATGGACACTGAATAGGGACCGGGTCACTGGAATGATACCAGCTGACTCTTCATTAGCCTCGTCAAGTTAGATTTGTAATTTATTTAGCATGGTGACCATCCACTGAGTAATTTCATTGCTATAGATTCACTACATGTAGTGACTTAGGCCCTACGTCCACTACTCGGTTACATACGACCCGTAACCGATACTGAAACTCCCGCAACATACTACGAGATATGTTGAGTCACATCCAAAGTGTATTTTATGAGCAGATCTGCAGAAAGCTCGATTTTTTTTTTCCGGAACACTGTTTCGTCTCTCCGATATTTAATATATTCCTTTTCCACTTTTTAACGGTTTTGTCTCCCGAATAACTCCTTCGTTAATTAACGAAATTAACCGACACAAACCATGTAAGTTTGTCGTTCGGATGATCAGTAAGGTTCACCCGGTTCTACAAACAGGAAGTGCACGAATGACTTCCGGTGTAGGGTTACTACATTCCCGTGCTTTTCTGAGGGGAAACTGAAAAAACCCTGTCGAATGATTGAGGTCAGATCTCCAACAACATGACAACAGAAGGATATGTCAAAGTTCATGGCTCGGAAGTGGATCAATGATTTTCCGGAAGAGGAGGGGGGATTATTCAGGAATGTTGGTTTTAAACACTCAGGCTGCCGCTTTTTTTGGAATTAGTTAGGTGTATGCAGCTAGCTGTCCAGTAAAATAATGAGTGGCGATCCGCGAGTGGGTGGCGGGACGGATGATCCGCCCCTGCCATGATGCACAAACCCGTGGTTGCGACAGCCTACCCGGCGTTGATATTTTGGTTCACAGACTATTTGCTATGCAAATTTATGCCAAAACAAACACGTTCATGCATGGGTGAGTTTGGCAGAGTCATCGAGGAAGAGGAATACCCGGCCGGTGATGGACTGAGAAATGTTTTAGGCCCAGTTGTAAAAACGTGTCACTCCTATCCCCGTCCCATGATGGAAATCGCACGATGGCTGATCGCAGGCTGAGGCCAGGCTGCCTGAAACATAGCCACCTGGCTGTGTACCAGAAACTGAACTTTACTGAGAACTACTTTCCCACAGTTCTGTTCTATACGAAAGATGGGAACTAGTAAAAAAAAAACACGCCGGGGAAGTTCAGTAATTAGTTCTGAATTCCCTCAGGCTCAGCCCAGTCGCTCGATTTCTCTAGCCGGCCGTCACAAATTGAAGATCCGTAGGAGGAAACTTTCACCAGTCAGTTTATTTAAGACTAATGATCAAAATGACACCCAGTCCGGCGGAGGCTTACGTTCGGAAACAACCGTGTAGCCATTTTTAATCACTGACCTCGGTATCCGATAACCGGCTCTGACGTCATAACTCTTTGGCGGTGTCGTCAGTAACGAAACCGGTTGACGTCTGTCTGGTTGGGGGTGAAAGGGGTTTCGAGGTCGTTTCAGGGATAGGTGACCATTCTAGCCGAAAAGTAGCCAAAATGTACTGAGAATGGGTCGGAAATTGTAACTAGTATGACTGTAGTAGTATTATTACTTACTAGCTTACAAAACAACTTATCGGACTTGAGAAAATCCGTTAGACGATTTCAAGTTTTTCTTGCAATATATATGTGCGTCAGATTTTGATGTAGGTATCTTTTGAAGTAAAATCCAGTTAACCCTCTGTCTGACCATTGGTCAGTCGAAATTGAACGATAAGAGAAGGTCAGTGGTCCAGGCTGACTGCCAGTTGTTCACGATCTGAAGATCACTTCAGGCTAAAGGCTGAACTTAACCTGCTCAGAAACGTCCGTGATTTCGAAGAAGTGGGAGGGGGAGATGGGGTGCCGATCAATATCGGGAAGTAATGCCAATTTTTTTTTAACTCGGACTGTCATTTATCAATTAAATAAGATGATAAATTTCACTCTCTCGGTGGAACCGCCGCCATTGTAAGGCTCTGGTAAACTTAACTTAAGTTCGAGGTATTTTTTGGAGAATTGCTTGTCTAGCATAACGTACACCGTTGTGTCTGGTCAGTCGATTTTATCCACGGGTCCGAGTTTCGGAAAGAAAGTGTTGAAACTGCTAGACTTTTTATTCAGCTCCGTAACACCACCGAGTTTGACCAAAAAGTGAACTCGAAACAGACCGGTTTGACTTCTTTGTAACACAACGACTGCCGGGCAAGTGTGTCGAATAAATAACCATTTAATTGGTTTTGCCTCTTTTTTTATTATTAATACAGTTCGTGTTTCCGTTTAAATGAAGTCGATAATTATGTAGTACAAAGGGCACATTGCGCTGTGCAGGAGAGTAAGTAATGAGTTGTTATTTGATATTATTATGTTAGGCTGTGTTAGCCTAACGTTAGCTCTGCTTGTGTAGACAAAATTAATGATTAGTATAATACATTAGCCTAGTATTATATAACATTAACAAACAAGTTAGCCCTATACTATAGCCTATGTTTAATTTTGTTAGTGCTCACAGAAATCACAGGTCGTAGACAAATTTTGATCAGAGTATTCATGTAACGTAATAACTTACGTAGCTTATTATGTGCTGGGGGTTACAACCTACGCTAGTACAGTACTGTTGTATTTTTTTTAAAGCCCAAATATTTTTACTGGGGTAAAAGCTAGGATCAATTACATTGAGTTGACCTTTTAGCAAGGCCGATAACTTGTGACCATTGCGCAACTGCTACTGCGGTGACTGTTTCAAACTAAAAAGAAAATTGTCTTTTTTACAAGACTAGCTATACCTTTGCAAGAAGTCTCAGAGATTTAAATAAATCAAAAGCATCGTATATGGTAAAGAAATACAGTATTTGTAATCAGTTTATACTCTATGTCAAGTATGTGTCTGCGTTTGCTTAGCACGAGTTGAATACGAGAGATCAAATGTCGTAGGCCAGCAATTATGTCATCACTAGTCATTTGTGTTTTCTTTATGCTTGGTCAATGCATCTCCTATACCTAGTCCATAAAGAGGTCCTAGTATTTACGGAATGTTACACAAACCTCTAAAACTAGGTTTCCGATTATGGAACTAATCCCCATTATCCTGTACAGAATGTACCAGATTCATAAATTTTCAGATATGTTCACAGTACCACCTTATATATATATATGTGACATTACCTTTTCCGAGGAATGGTTTCATTTGCTGGTAGAAAAAGAGGTGACAAATCTTGCTGTAGGTGCGGCGCCATTTTCAAACTGACTTGCGACCTATTTTGATCTGTCAAAACAAGTGTGATGTCATATCCTGTACTGCATGCAGAGAGAAATCCTGGTGACAGTTTTTTTCTTACAGTGGTAACATTAGCTTCAGCAGAAAGTTGCTATGGTAGCTGTGGTAACATTAAAACTGAACATTAATCTTGGATTCCTGTTCGTTTAATTCCTTGTTTGTCTACCATAGTTTTCATCAACCACCATTGTTTTTCAATGGTATTAAGGTTTTAGTGTTCACATTATGATGACATAAAAATGCTGCTTAAAGCAAATTACTGGTTTACATGTACAGTATATAGTTCAATTCATATGATACCTGCGAAAGATGGAGGTTATTGATCTTACGGTTGCCAAACGTAGATCTAACGCCAGGCCTAAGTACTGTAGTTGAGTACCACCTATCTCCAAAGTCTGTGGCTGCATATTACATGATGGAAAAACTGAAAAAACTGTTATAATTTTAAAGTTTTGCTGAAACCATTGAGAATGCTCATTTTACCACATTAAAAGTCATATTTAAACTACATGTCCCCAAGACATGGTTTCTTGTATATATATGATTATCTTTTTTCTGTGTATATTTCAGGTTCCAATAACCTTCCTGGTTCCACAAGCCTTCTTGGCGTCAGTAGCTTTCCTGGTTCCAGTAGCCTACCTGGTTCCAGTGACCTTTCTGGTTTCAGTGACCTTCCTTGGTTTCAGTACCTTTCCTGGTTCTAATAAACCTTTCTGGTTCTAGTAACATTTTATGTTCCAGTAACCTTCCATGTGCCAGTTATCTTCCTGGTTCCTGTAACATTTCCTTGTTCCAGTAACCTTCCTGGTTGAAGAGAGTTTGAGGATGGTGTCATATCAGGAATAAACTAGTCAACTTTCTGTAACATTCAGTACATGGATACCCTGTTATCTTTAAGAATTGTGCGAGAAATTCGATATACGTATTGCTCAATTTGAATTACGTTCTGTTGTCAGATATATATATATCCATTACTTGCTGACGAGTAGAGAAAGGTCTAACCAATGTCATTTGAGAAAAGTCCCCGCCCAAAATGGCACCCGGTTTCTTTGATGGTTAGGTAGATACCATCCCGTCTTGAAATTGACCAATAGAAATTGTTGAAAGGCGCTCCATGCAAGCCCCCCCCCCCCTCATCGGTTTTCTATAAAAAGGCACATGATTTGACTTCTGCCATCGACGAGGAAGGCCTGCGATTAGAGGAGGAACACACCGATGGCTGCCGACAGACAGCTCTGCCGGGACTCGACTCGCTCCAGCGGCTCGGAGAGTCCGGAAGAGGTCACCAGGATGGAAATTGAAAGGCTGGATGTGACAGCGGACACGGACTGCAACCAGGGCGGCATGAGAGAGACATCTAACCTCAGGAGGTCAAACAGTGCTCCCATGTTCAACGGGCCAAACATGAGGTATTTTATCAAACGGTGTCATTCAACGTAAAGTGTCGTTCAACATACAGGGTCATTGCTTGTTGCTTGTTCATCAAACAATGAGCCATTTTTCATACAGTATCATTGCCGGTTCCATCTCGTCAATTTGCTATATCAACTTAAATGTAAGTATCTCATTACATGCTCCATATGGTATGAATAAACCATTATAACTAAATTTTTGGTCATAATGTGTCTGCGTTTGTCTGGTGATCAAAGAAACATTTTTCGAAATATTTGGTGGTCAAAAAGTTCTATGGTAGGTAGTTTAGTCGCTAATTTTTTTTTCCCAATGCTAACCACACAATTGTAAGATCTGCCAGCAAGAAGTTCACAAAAGTCTCTCGTTTACACGATGTCAGTAATGGCTGTTTTAAATATATTAGCAGGATGGAAAACATGGCCTCCCTTTACCTACTCAAGCTGTTTCGTAACCAAACCTGACCCTCGGAATGTTCTGCCTCGCTTTTCTTAAATTAACTGGTAAATAATTAGCTATTCATGAAACGTTGGTGGTTCATGTTTGAGTGAGCTTGGACGGTAGTAACTTACAAGGTAGAGAATA